>VZRS01002966.1:285871-322635 GCA_013398055.1 Ifrita kowaldi
CCCGGGGCGGGCCCCCGGGGCGAGCCCCCGCTGCTTGACACCCGCCGCCCGCGCTGCGGGACCCGCCGGCGTCCCCCTCCTGCTGCGCCCCCCCGGCCCCTCGGCGGTAGCGTGGGGCGAAGCTGCACCCCCAGCTCGCTGCCTCCGCAAGGGCCCGGCCGGTGCCCCGCTGCCGGCGGTGACAAAGCGCTGGGGAGTGGGGCTCCAGAGCGCTCCCCGGGCGGGGCCGGCTGTAGCGGTGCCTTTGCTTCCACCAGCAGAAGCTTTTTTGGCGACAAGAGCACAAGAGTCGCCGTTTGACTCCTGACTGCCAGCTACCAGAACATTGTCCCTCTTTTCTGCCAGCTGGCTAAAAGCAGCTTCCTCGGGAATCCAATTTTTTTAAGTGTTTGGGTCAGTTGGAATATCCATGTTCTTGCCCAGCTAGGCTGTACACCCTGCACACAGCGTGTAAGTCTGCGAGTTACTCCTTGACATCAGCTGCCTCTGTTTAACTAAGTATGGAGCCAAGGCCTTGCTGGACTCCTGTGCTGAGAAACACTTTATATTAATACATTAAGACGGTCAAGCCAGCTAAATTTGTGCATTTATTACCATTACTAGTTTTATTCCTCAGTTGTTGCTGAACACTTTGAAGTGGTGAAGGATGCCTTAACTGGAAGGTGAAAGGGAAGAAAGAGGATGAAAAGAGAAGATTTAATGACGGTGACAGCAGCCAAGCCTACAGCATCCCTTTTCCTGTCTACAGAGAGAAAAAAAGACAGCACGGGCAAGTCATCAAGTGTCTGCCATAAACTGGAGCTAGCTGCGGTGGGGATGTGTGGAATAGCAGAAGCTTAAGCACAGGGAAATGTATTTGCAGGAGTGGGGCCAAAACATTCTGCGCTACAAGAGTGAAACATTTCTTGGGGATGTGGGCTACAGAGCTGTTGCTTCCCTGCCCTAGTAGCAACCATATATATCCATGCTTTGTGTGTGCTCAGGTGTTACACTGTTAGTTACACCTTACAAATCAGATTAAGATCACGTCTGCCTCTGTTGTCAACAGGTTAGACTGTAAACCTGAGGTTTGGGAATAGCACCTGAGGGTGCTATTTCTGGCTTTTCTAATTGCTTGTCTGGTTATCTTGGGCAATCACTTCATCACTCCCTACTACAAGTTCCTTGACAGCATTATGCCCCACCCTCCATGGAAATCACATAATACCCACGGATGAAATATATTATTTGAGGTTCACACACTATTATTTTGGGTTGTGTACAAATTCAGAAAGACTCACTTTTGAGGCCCAAGGCAAAAACCTCACCCCTCAAGATTTTTCAGTCATTAAAGCTAGCAATGGGATTTTTCTGGGAAATGGAAATTCTGGAGCACAGTTGGGTAGAAAGGTGCAAACCAGGTAACAAATTCAGTGGAATGCACCTGGCACTGTGGGTGGGCTGGGGAACTGACGGAGGACACTTGTTTGGGCCAGTCTGTCAGGAAAATAGCAGGGTGGTCTCTTGGTTGAGAAGCAAGAAGGTTTGCTTCTTATTCATGTTAATTCCAAGATACCGGGATCTGGGTGATTGTGCGGTTGGGTTTTTTCCTGTGTTCTTCGCAATGAGAGCCTATAAACACCACTTACCTGATTACTATTTTTTCTCATTTTCATATTGGACTTCCCATCTTGTTTCCTACAAACCATTCAGTTTTCTTTTTGCAGTTTTCACACTGTCTAGATGTGAAAGGACAGAAACTGCAGAACCGATAAGGACAGATAAGGAAAGAAACTGCGGAACAAGTCCTGAATAACAGGTTGGCCAATGTCAACTGAACTTGGTGGTTGTGTAAGTTTCTTTTCCAAACGATGCTTAAAACTCTCTCAGGCTCTGATATTTAATTTTAGGTTCATTTGTCAAACTCTGAAAATGAAAATGGGCGAGTTTTCAGAGACAAGCAGCTACTGGCAGGCGTTCAGGTGACGTTACCTGCTGGCAGCTTGGTTCCACATGCTCATGGCTCTTCCAGGTGATGGGATGGACTTTTTGTGCCAAATCACAGAATCAGTCAGGTTGGAAGGGAGCATAGTGGATCATCTGGTCCAACCTCCCTGCTTAAGCAGGGTTGTCCTTGAGCACTTTGCACAGAATTGTGTCCAAACAGTTCTTGAATATCTCCAGTATGGGAAACTCCACAACCTCTCTGGGCAACCTGGTCCAGTGTGTGGTCACCTGCACAGTAAAGAAGTTCTTCCACATGTTCAGGTGGAACATCCTGTGCATCAGTTTCTGCCCGTTGTCTCTTGTCCTATTGCTTGGCACCACTGAGCAGAGCCTGACTCCATCCTCTTGTCACCCTGCCTTTACATACTTTGGTACATTGACGAGGTCTCCTCTCAGTCATCTCTTCTTGAGGTTGAGAGGCCTCCAGCTCTCTCACCCTTTCGTTTTAAAGAGATGCTTCAGTCCCTTAATCATCGTTGCTGCCTCCGCTGGACCTGCTCCACGTCCCTCTTGTATTGAGGTGCGCAGACCTGGACACAGCAGTCCAGATGTGCCTCACCAGGGCTGAGCAGCGCAGCAGGATCACCAACCTTGACCTGCTGGCAGTGCTCTTCCTAATGCACCCTAGGACACTACTGACCTGCTTGGCCCGCAGGGCTCTGCTGGCTCATGGACAGCTCGTTGTCCACCAGGACCCCCAGGTCCTTCTCCGCAGAGAAGAGCTGCTTCCCAG
Source organism: Ifrita kowaldi (assembly GCA_013398055.1). NCBI lineage: Eukaryota > Metazoa > Chordata > Aves > Passeriformes > Cinclosomatidae > Ifrita > Ifrita kowaldi. Next base: position 288,591 of record VZRS01002966.1, read on the forward strand.
CAGGTGGGCCCCCATCCTGTACCGGAGTTATTCCTCCCCAGGCGCAGGGCCCTGCAGTTGCCCTTGTTGGCTTTCAGAAGGTGTAAATCGTTTTATGACGATCTCCGCGGCGCGGTGTCCCCGCTGTCGCACACGGCTGCGGGCGGCAGTGCCCGTCCCTCACGCCGCCGGGCTCCTCCCGCCCGGCAGGGGGCGCGCNGGTGATCCACTCGTGATTGCGTGCCGCGTGTATTGAAGAGCTGCTTTCCCGGGCAGGGCTGTGGTAATGCGAAGTAAATCAGCGGGGAAATCCACGTTAAACGATGGGCAGTCGTAACGACGTTTTTGTAACACCAGAAAAAATGTTTAAAAGACAGAAGGCATCGCTTTAATTAATGATAGTGGGCGAAAGGCTGCGTTGGTGGTCTCCGTTGGTAAATAAGGATTAATGTGGATAATTAATGCCGAATTCCCTGGCATCGCTTGGGCTTTACGGCGCTGCTGCTGCCCACAGTTAGCGGAGGCCACTGGCACCACACAGATGAGGGGAGGGATTTAAATCGGTGCGACTGGCACGCCGCAGCTCCCACCTCACCATGCCTTGCTGTGGGGTGTTACAGCTAGTTTTTCTATGCGTTATAACTCTCGCTTAATCAATCTTTGGCTCAAAAACAGCTTAAGGAACTTTAGCTTAAACTTAAGGAGTGTGTGTAAGAGGTGACCTGCAGGTTGAGACCCCTGGCCCGTGTAGCACAGTATTTCTTCCAAGAGCAGCAAAAGCAGATGACGATGATGGAGAACTTGTCAGCTTAAGCACTGCAGTACTTATTTGTTTGTTTGCAGGGCTGGAGGACATTTTGCTGATCAACTCAAAATGTAGCAGCAAGAAGACCACAACTTTGCAGACGGTTAAGATGCCAAGGAGCAGTGGTAAGTAAGGAGGAGCTTGTCACTGGAACTGTGTCAAGTAGTAGGTAACGTTTGTGACATAACTTTTGCTTCAGTGCTTTCCTTGCATGGGTACACGGAGAAGAAGCTCTTGTGTTCAGTTTCTACAGTTAGTAGGTCCTCCCATTACAATTCCATGTCCCACTGGTGAGTCACGTAACTGCTACTGCTGCAAAAATTAGATTTTGCAATGCTAGGCATTATAAGTTTTAGGAACAAGTTGTTCTTTCCCAGTATTGAGTTGTTCCTTGGGCTTCTTATCTCTTTTTAGAAGTAATTTGTCAGTGTGATATATTTGTTGTATAAAAGCATTTAATTTAAAAAGGACTCCTGTCAAATTATTTTGTTCTCTGTTTTGTGATTGAGCTGAAATTTAAAAAGATTGTTACATCAATTTCTTTGTTAGATAAAAATCTTTACAAAGATGACAGTGTTTCAAAGGTAGATTATACCTGTTTTCTTTTGTGGAGCTCACCTGGAATAGTACCTCTTCTCAAAGAAAGCAAACTGTGTTTGGCTCATCTCCATGTGTGGAGCAGTTTATTTGAAAAAACTCTGGAGGTGAAAATATTGTCTTCCTCCGTGGAAGGGATAGGAGTGTGATTCTCCTAATTGCATTGATTACCTTAAAATTCTTGTGAAGTCCCACTGAGCTGTAGAGGATAAGTGCTTCATACTTCAGCCTAGAGTTTCCATCTCTCTCCCACCATTTGAACTTCGGAATTTCTTTAGTTAATTATGTTGATCTTTCATTAGTCTATCATGGCATCTGCTACAGCTAATTTTTCCATCTTCTTTGAGACCTTCAGTCTATACCTAATTATTGTAGGCAGCTGGAAATTACAATTGAAATGGAATCTGTTTAAAGGCTCATTTCTGAGGTATAAATGTGAACACTAATGGGCATCTCTTTGACTTTTTTTTGTATCTGTGATAATTGTTTCTTTTCAGTTTTGGACCGAGTACAGAGTTTTTTACCACAGATGGCCCAGGCAAACGATGAGCTCAAGAGAAAAATGGTAACAGCACCAGCTCATCAGTTTGATATTGAACATCTAGACAGTGAAACAGAAAAAGTTATAGAAATGGTAAATATGCTTTTTATTTTAACATAAATTTAGATGGGATTAAAATAACTCTTTGATTATAGAATGAGTAATATGATAAAGTGAAGTTTTTACCATTTTCTGTGAAGTCTTTACCATAGCCTGTGATCTGCTAATTCAAAATATAGATATAATAAAGATGCTTATTTGGTTGAAATTTACATCCTGGTTTTCATACTTGCAGAATTTAATCACTGGGGATAAAGTAGTTTAAGAACAGAATAAGACATGCTTTTGAATCAACAACTCTGAATCAAAAGTCACAAATTGTATTTTAAAAGTCTCATAGGTAATTTGGTTTAGTAACTGGACAGTATAAGGCCTAGTAAGGCTTAACAGAAGGCTTTAGTCTAAGTGTAATAACTGGCTTTCAGCTCTGCTCTGTCATTATTTTTAGGACTGACTAGATCTTGGGTTTAGAAAAGTTGTTAGTGTAGTTGTGATCCTTTGTTGCTGGTATTTGTCTATTTATTTACAGTCACATAAATATTTTCTTTCTGGTTTTAATTGAAGTGCTGCAGCCACATGCTTATATAAGAAAACTTTATTATGAAGGTGATATATGTGCATGATCCAGCCAAGTGCCTTCTGGCTAAGCAGACCTCAAAATCGTGACTCTGTATATGGATATAGGAGATCACTTCAAAAAATAGCCTGGTGGTTTAAACTGCTTGCTGTTTTAGACTTCTTGTAGTGCCCTGAATACTATTATGTTACAAGATATGAACTCTATTGATAAAGATATGTATATGTGTGTGTGTGTCTGTGTATTTGTCGTGACCCCGTATGCACTAAATGATTTCATTTAAATTTTTTACTGAAAAGTGGTTTTGATGCCTGCTTCTTACCAGTTTAAATACCTGATTTTGACAATCTGAGATCAGCTATGCACTCAGTTCTTTCTCGGATAGTGATATAAATATGGCCTTAGATTTTCTGTAGGCCAATATAAATTGCAATTTAAATATTTAGGAATCTCTTTATGATATTCATCATAATCCTAGGAAAACCCAGAAGTTTTTTTTATTGTGATTGTGGTTTTCTTATGGTAGTAGGCTGTTCAGTGTGTTTGCCTTATGTTTTACAATAGGATGATAGATGCCATAGTGTGTGTATACATATATAATATATATATACGTAGTGTATATAATGTGTTAACCAAGACCTTTTTTTCCAGAATGTGGCTGTAGTTGAACTGAGTGATTCTGATACAGATGAAGAGTTGCTGACTTCAGAAGATGACTCAGAATCTGATGAAGATGACACTGTAACTGATGAAGTGACAATAGACAACATTAAGTTTCCTAAACAAAAGGGAGAAAAGGGCAAAATAGAAATTTTGGACAGCAAAGTGAATGACTAAATCCATTTTATTTTACTTTTTAAAACCCAAACCAACCAAATAATGTTTTCTCACTTTGAAGAGTTGGCCCTTAAAACCACCTTGTTTCCCAGTGCAGCATCTCTCAGGATCCTGTGAAATGCTGCAGTTTACAAGGTGGAGAATTCAGGATCCACTCATGACTGCAGGAGGCTGGATTTCTGAGGAATTAAGTGCGATTTGATTCATCAAATAACAGGGAAGTGGACTTCATAGTAGATTACACTAAGAAAACAGCTAGAGTAAGGGGCATTTGAAAGTTAAAATTCTTGTTCTGTTCCTTTATTGAAGAAAGACTTTTTTTTTAATAGGATGATAGAAGGAGTTTTTGCTTCAAGGGCAAGAAAGAGTTAACTAGGAAAAAAGCTTTGTTTTTATATTCCATGTCCTGTGAAGTGCTATGTACACCATCTTCAACATTAAACATGATCCTTAAGTACCCCAGAGGTATGTCTACATTGCATTCCTGATGGTGACTTCTGAGCACCGGAGCAGTGGCTGAGCTCGTTTCTAGCTGAGCCAGCCTGGGTAAGGACAGCCATGATGAGAGAGTTCAGCAAAGGATTGCTTACCCTGTGTGCCTGCACTGAGCTCCACACCAGCTCGGGAAGGTCATAGGCTCACGTGGTGCAAACACCCTCTGTACTCAAAGGATCGAGTCTGCCTCTGGGGTGTTACGATAGCTTTAAGCTACATTTCTCATCCCCCAATTTCCCTGCCACATATCCAATCTCCATTTTGTTAACATCTGTCATTGTCAGAAGGATAAAAAGGTGAATTTTCAGCTGGCCTGTGCTTAAGTTGGCTTGACACAATTGTGAAACCAGCATCAAAGTGTGTCCCATTCATACGTACCTCAGATTGGTCTAATTACAATGGTTTGGGCTGTTGCATTTACTTCATAGATCAGTTTGCATTTCAGAAGTGTCTGTCATGCTCCTGGATGTCATTGTTTCTTAAAGGAACTTTCTGTTTTCTACACCATTAAAGTAAAATTTTCTATACTGTATTTGCTCAAATATTAAACTTAATATTTGACTTGAAACCTGCAGTTATTTATAGAATTTATTTTGAATCCCATACTTATAGTTCCAATTTTAGTATCTGTTTCTGTAATATTTGTGGTAAGAAATAACAAGGATTCTGGTCTTTCTTTTACAATGTGGCTTAAATATAGGATAGAGTCACAATCTACTGATTAAAGCACAGAACATTTTAGTGCAGAGGAAGGATGGGAATTAAAGAATCAGACTGCTACCTTTAATGGCAGCCCACAGATAGATGAAGCTTTGGGTGTGTTTGCATTCTAAGAGCAAGGAGTCTTAACAGGCTTAGTTAAATAAGGTCTCAATCTATAGAAAATTTCTTCCAAACAGAAAAAAGTTTGAAAGCAACCATCAGACCTTGGTCATTTTACAAGGGATTTTCCCACAGATTAAAAAAACCCCCAGAAGTGTAAAATACAAAGTAATAATCATGCAGTGTGAAACAGTGATTACAGTCCATGTGCACAGACACAATGTGATTTTAATCTGTTAATGTAACCACCTTTCAAATTGCAGGCAGATCATACATTCTGTATCAACAAAAAGGTAGAAAATATTTTCAGCAACTTTAGCTTGATATGCATAGTTTAACACCAATGTTGAACTCTGTATGTACTATACAAAGATCATAGTAAGTGCACTTCCTTGCATTGATTTACTTCTTATGGCACAAAGGTTTTCTGTACTGCTGAAAAGTCACCAGAGCAGAGTGTTGAATTGCTACTGTAAAACCTGAACTGGTTAATAGCAAAAATAGCATAATCAGTATATTTTAGTTCAACTTTAGAAGCCTAATGACTAAGGATTTAAAATGATTGTGTAAACATTATGTCACAGAAATATGAAATAGGTATGTGAGAACTTATTCTTCAATTCTATTTAAAAAAAATAAACTCAACCATATTCTTGGGGATTTTTTATGGGGGAGGATGGGGGGAAATTGTGCTACCAACTGTTGCTGCTGCATGATTTAAATAACTTCAGGGTAATTTCCAAAAGCCATTGTCTGTCAGACTAAAATTTGGACCTAATTTATAGAAACTTGTCCACGGAATGAGTGTTTCGTTTTGTGTTGGTTGGTTGGTTGTAGCACTGCAGACAGCGTATCCTAGGCGTGGCACTGAGTGCTTTGTCTAGTCATCAAGACTGAAACTCTGCTGGAAGTTTACTTCCCAAGTGAAGCTGTTACTTTAATATTCCACAGTGATGGCTTTGGTTCTGAGATATTCATGAAGAGCTTCTTCACCTGTACAAGCACAATAGTCACCTGTTAGAACAGCAGCTAAATGAATTTTGTCAGGCTGTAACTATTATTAAGAAAAAATTTGAAACACTGTAGCCAATATTTGAGTCCTTAAGGAACAATGGAAACTAATTACCTTCCCACTGTGATTTACAGAACTGGTTTGACAAGAGGTCAGATCCAACAGATGTGGAAGAAAAAAGGAACTGAAATTTGACTAGCAGCAGCAGCAGTCTCTCGATGGCCCCTGAGGGCCCAGAGCTGAATTTATGAGCTTTGCTTTGCCTCTATTAAAGTTCATAGGTAGAGAAGCTGTGTAAAAATCAGTAGTCTTTTTTTCCCTCATACCATCAGTCATTTTGGTTTCAGGAAATGTCTTTGGAGAGTCCAAAGGCAAATTTGTTTTGTTGCATGAATGAAATTTGGTTTTCCTTTTTTCTGTGCCATGAGGCTTGATCTGTCCGAACTCGTGAAGCTCCTTTGACAGAGTGGACTTCACTTTTCTAAAAAAGTTGTTTTGAAAAGAAAATTTTTTTTTTAATGCATCTTTTTCTGTGGCTGTTGGCAATTTTTTGTGACATTTTAAGGTATAAAAATGTTTCCCATGCTTAGAGGAGAAACCTAAATTAGCATTCTTTCTGAAGGAAAGGAAGGCATATTTTGGCCAATACCTTTGTTACTTGACAACATTTTGTAGCCTGTACACAGCTCTGGACAAGCTGTAATTTGTTTGCTCTCCAAGCAGTTGGAGAGGAATGTTCTGCACACTATAGCATCATTTAGCAAATGTACAGGAAAGGCTGAATGGGAGGTATTGAGGTGGGAATATTTAGGGAAGGGAGAGGAATTGGATTACTGTAATTGGAGGAATGCAAGAGATGCAGGAAAGGCACCCATACTTCGTGTTTTACTAGGTACACTGTACCCAGGCAAAGTGCTTCTTCCACTGATTAGGACTCTGAGATGAGAAATGAGGGAGGCAGACAACTTACCTAAATCTTTCCCAAAGCCAGACAGCTTAAATCCACCAAACGGTGCTGCCACATCAGTTTTGTTGTATGTGTTAATAAAAACTGTCCCAGCTTCCAGCTTTTCACTGATGTAGAGAGCTTTGTTTATGTCTTTTGTGAAAACTCCTGAAGCTAAGCCATATTCTGTTGCATTTGCCCGTCGCAATACTCCATCGACATCCCTGTGGGGGAAAGAAATTATCTAATTGCAGCTAGGTAAAATAAACGAGTGTTAGCAACCTTCCACCTTCAGTGTCATTGAAGCACCTTTTCCCATGGCCTTTCTTCTCCAGTGAGCTTTTTTAAAGATGATTTATTAAGGGCAAATCTGTGTGTCAATCTGACAGATCCACAGAAATTCACACCCTTACTTCAAGCTTGTGAAGCTTTTAACCTCACATCTCAGCAGTTAATATCTACACTGAGAAATGCCACGGGAAATGTTGCTGTGTGCATACAACTCTGTTCAGCTATTGTACAACTTGGGAATTAGAGCAACACAAAAATGCCTGTAAAGCAGAGCGTGGCAGCAGATGATGAATCAGTTTGGTAAAATTTTGCCCAGCTTTACAAGTTAATGAAGAATAAAAGCTGAAATTCAAGCTTTCTATCGAGACACAACTTTCCAGGCCATTTCCAGAGTGCTATTTTCTAGCTGCATCTCATCTCCATACAGTTTCAAAAAGCAATAGTAGTTTAAAACTTTAAAAAATTCAACACAGTCCCTTATGACTACATAATTTATGGATGTGAAGGGTTATCTACATGGCTGGTACTTAACTGCGTTATCAAACTGCAGAAGATTAAACCTGATGGAAATACTTTTATGAAGTTTCTGTGTAAGGTTTTAATCTCATCTGTATGGAAAATAATTCTTATGATCTGGAATGAAAGATATTAGAAGTGACAGTTTACAGAATATACAGAGGAATTTTCATCTGCAACAGTAATGTGCCAGTATTACACAATACACAACACTGCAGTCTTCTTAGCAAAAATAAGCAATTTCACTGGGAAAAATACACATTTTGTGATTTGATCAAGATGTTGCAATTACCACATAAACTTCACTAAAACATTTCACTGAATACTACTAAGTACTCAGATTGGTCTAACAAGATTTAACAAAATATTGTGTATGCTATCACTTCTTCACTTAGGTGAAAATGGGAAAATAAAGTTTCTGACAGTAACCAGAGGAGAACATACCCATTTTTAAATTTAGAGATCACCATCACAGGGCCAAAGGACTCTTCCTGGGCAATATACATATGGTCTTCAACATCTGTGAATACAGTGGGTTCCATGAAGAAACCTAAAGAGAGCATAGAGCAGCTTTTGAGCATGGTAGAAGTGCTTAAGGGTTTGCTGTTGTCCAGGCCATCTCTGTCCCATACTTTGAGGTCATAAATAACTTGCAACTTGAAATAGAAAATAGATATGAATGAAGTATGAATGGAAATGCATGCATTTCAAGAGAAATGGCAGAAAAAAATGGGTAAAAGAATGGCCTGTATTGATCAGTGACAACATGCGCTGTTCCCTGCCAGGCCAGAAGGTCTGCATGCCACAGCCCAAGTGACTCCTCGGGGGAAGACCCCGTACTCTGACAGCAGGAAGACAAGGTTGCAGCATGTCACAGAGGCCACTGTTTTTCTTGCTACCCAACAAGAAGACAGACTATAGCCATAAAGATCTCATAACTTACACTTCATTTGCACAGCTTCACATAATATGAGCCTTGAAAGCCCTGTGGTATTGTGGGCTTACCTGGTACTGTTCCCGTGATATTGCAACTCCTCAAAATACAGCTGAGACAATCACGACAGCTCTTGCATAAAAGAGTAAACATAAAAAACATAAAAAGTTCCAAATACCTCTGGAAAGTATTTTACCTGGTCTACGTACTTGTCTTCCTCCATACACTAGAGTGGCTCCTTCTTTGACTCCAGTTTCACAGTATTGCAGCAGCTTTTCCAAATGTGCCTTGTGATTTTGTGGACCATGATCCGTAGATCTGTCAAGTGGGTCACCAATTTTCATCTTTTTTATTTCTTCAACCTATGGGTTACCCAATTAAAATGAAGTTACATAACATAGCAAATAGTTGTTGAGAAGCAGCATTGTCTATCATAAACTATAATGAGAAATTAAGCAACAGAAGAAATACAAGTGTCTATAAAACTCGAGGATCTTTCTGCCACAGTAAAACATCTACTTAACTTTAGTCTTTGAATATCTTACCACTTTTCTAACAAATTCATCATGAATCGATTCTTCCACGAACAGCCTGCCAGCTGCAATGCAGTTTTCTCCTTTGTTGAAATATACTGCACCCATACCCTGATAAGGAAAAAACCACAAATATTTATATGCATTTTTTTCAGTCTCCCTTTCATTCTGTTCCCTTAGGTTGCATTCAGTGTTTGTGACCCTAAAAGTCTAATGCTTTATGTAAAAGGATATCACCAATGCAACATCTTATTTATGAACTTTGAACAAAATATGGCTGGTAGGTAAGGTGAATTATTATGGTTGACGGTGAACTAAAAACTATATGGCAATAGGGAGCTCAATTCTTTGTTTTGTTGTAATTTCTAATGTATATTTCTTGCAGTACTTTTTGGGGCAGCATGAACAGTTAAATTGTGCTGGCATAAAGAAACATCTGAAGGGTTTTCATGCAAAGGATCCCTGGTATTTTTTTTGGCAAGTCAAGAAGAATATTGCAATACTGTAAGGATGTACCACCAGGTCTTTGAATATATTTTACTTCAAAGTAACATTACCATTTTTACAGCTCTGTCAAGTTCACAGTCACTGAATATGATCAATGGTGATTTGCCACCAAGTTCAAGAGAAACTTTCTTCAGGTTAGCAGCTGCACTGTAAAAAATAAAAACAGTCATATAAACCCAATTTTTAATATCTTATTCCATTATTTCCTTTGAATCATAACTAGAGAAAATATATAAACCTCTATCGTCCAATAGTGACTTAGTAGAGTTCTACATAGTGGTAAACGACCATATGCAGTTATGCTTTTTCATTACTTCTACGTGCACAATGTATGTAGTCAGATACTTCAGAACCAGACTAAGCAGGGTTTATTTATGAATCTTTTGCTGAGAGTACCTCTTCATGATCTGTTTGCCAGTTGGTGTTGAACCTGTGAATCCAACTTTGCGAACATCTGGATGTTCAGAGAGGTGCTGTCCCACTAAGCCACCTATCAGGGTGAGGAAGGCAGTGTTACTGGATGGTACACGGGCAATTTTTACTACTCCAGCAGCAGCACTGTAACACAGAAGGAGCTAACACCACAAGTCAAATATGGTATCACATCCTTATTTATATTTGCAGCTTTATTCCTATGACTATGACAAACCTGGATCCCCTTAGTGTCTCCAAATTCTCCCATCTGTCTGGACTAATGAGCTTCTTAATATTCCACTGTAGGTGGAATAATGTAATTTGTAACCAAGCCTGCCCCCATATAATTGCTTTGTCACTTTTCTTCCTTAGGGGGAGGAGGAAAATGGTGACATCAGGGAACACAGTGTGGACCATGACTACAGTGATGAATATGCATCTTAACAGCTTGCTCTAGGTCTCACAGTCACATTTAAATACTTCAATTTGATGACAAAATTAGGAGAAAAAATGAAGTTTTACCATCAATGAAACATGTTTCTCTGTAATGCATTCTTTTCCAGAGAGTTCGTGTTAATTGTGTGAACTTGTAAAGTGTGTAGACTGACAGCTCTTACCCCTAACTAAAGCCAGATTTTTCCAATTCTCTTCTGGAAACATGTGAAACTGCTGCATGGAAAGATGCAAGCCTAATGCCTATGAACATACCTATGTAATAGGTCTTTGAAAAGGTGAAGAAGTTCACTAGTTTTAGCATGACCTCTCTCAGAAAAATTATGAGTTGAAGTTTTACCTGAACCAGGCAGAATATTTATAACGCCCTTAGGAAATCCAGCTTTAGCTGAGAGTTCTGCAAACTTCAAGGAAGTCAGAGGTGTGACCTAAGTAGAAACATTTAGATTAGGTCTCCTATTTAAAACAAATACGCGATGATACCTTTTACATTAAATACATCTTAGTTTTGATACAATATGATGAAATATTCACATACAATTTGATACAATATTCAACTTCTTACACTATTGGCAAATTAGAAGTGATGGCTTCTTGTGGAAAAAAATTAATTCTTGAAAATGAGATTAGCACTGGAGCATAACTGGAGTCAATCAATACCTTGTGTCACCATGGCAGTTTGTATTATTATGTGTGCACTTTCAAACACATGACACAGACAACCCATGGGTACATATGACAGACCAACCTATGGGTGAAATCTCCTATCTTGCCTAAATCATTTTGCCTGAACAGGGGCATCTGGGCCATCTGTACATTCCTTTTTGCTCTTACCTGAGCTGGTTTGAGGACGAGGGTGTTGCCTGCAGCCAAGCACGCTGCGCTCTTCCATGCAAGCATCATCAGTGGGTAATTCCAGGGGATAATAATTGCACAGACACTTCAGGTAGGGAAAAACATGGAGAGATTACGTATTTCATGGCAGCTTTTCCATGGCTTTTCTGCATGTCAAGGCTGTCACTAAGAAGAAAAAAGTGATACTCACCCAATTGGCTCTTTCTTGGTGAATGTTAGATTATGGTTTGGCCGGGCCTGGTTAATTGGAATTGTAGCACCCTAAAAGACAGAGAAGGGACAGATCTTCATACTGATTAATAATTTTTATTACAAATATATTTACCATGTAAGTACATTTCATAAAGCTACAGAACAGGCTCCAAAACCCAAGCATTTTTGCATCAGGGAAAGGGGCACAGATGCTTCTGCTGTATGATTTCCTACTGTGGATATTGTAATCAACTCCTGATTGTCAGCTGTATGAAATAAAAGCATAGATAAAAAAGTATGGGAGAACATAAAGTGAGGGTCTGATGAACAAAAAAAAAAAGAAAGCTGGATGATATTCTTGATTGGTCTCAAAGACACTAGAAGAAATGCTCTTGAATGTGTGTCACATGCTGTGCCGTCAAGCAAACTCACCAGCCTTGGTCAGACTATAGCAAAGCACAGGTCTCTGCACTCACCTGCATGCTGAGCACATTCTGTCCCATGAATAATCAAGAGCTGACCAAGTATATCCATTGTGATACCTCAGCTGATTTCTTAGATATTTAGAGTCACATTCTAAATCCATATTCTCCAGCTGGAAGTGGACTATCCTTTTGTATTGACAAGGAGACCCATTCTAGGTAAAATTCTAATTTTGCTTTAGTTTTTGATTCCTCAATTACTTTTTCCTTTGACTACCTTTTGGCACTGTTTCAGAAGAACAACAACAGAAAAGAAGTGTAGAGAAGCACTGCCATTGATCATTTCCTTTACATATCCACTTGCCTGAATTTTGTCACACCATCCAGCGAAGTATCTGAATGTTTGCACAGACATTCCAATATGAGTCTTCAGAGCTAAAGTGTAGACAGCTCCTGAGTCGATAGACTCTATTGTTGCTAACTCCTCTTGATGTTCTTCCATCAGGTCTGCAAGTCTTTAATAAAAATGTTAAAAATCTGCATCAAAGGGAAATGACATCTAACCATTGACAGCCTGAAATTATATTAGGTGTGGCAAAGAAGCATAATCAAAATAGCATTCCCACTAAATTTGGAGGTGGAGCACTGGAGCCACTTCTCCTTAGCATCAGTAAGGGATTGAACAATTGCCCATTATTCTGCAAATGTCTTCACACTGGCTGTAGTAGACACTGAATGAAGATATGAACTGTGTAAACTCACCTGAGGAGTAAGACCGTGGTAAAGTATTACTAAGTCGATAATAACTATCTGAGTGTCTCAAAAATACATCTGCACAGATTGATACCTGTACTTATGAGGCACTACTGTTAGTTTAGTGGTCTCCTGTTCAGGTCTGTTTGCAGCAATGAATTTTCACATTCAGTCTTTTGCATTTTCTCACATGCATACACATCTTCAGCTTCCTTCTGTGATTTGGTACTCAGACATATAATCAATGCTCCCATGTGTTTTTAAGAACTTAAGAAAGTGCATTTGAGATCCTGTAAAGAGTATTCAAAACTGGGTGTGAAACCTATTTTTCCATTATATAAATTCTGCCCATTTAAAGCATTTGCAGAGATTTGGAAAAAATGCTCTTTAATACCTGTTTTAAGTGTATCTTGGAGACCCAGCTACAGGTCAGGGCACTGGCAGTGTTGTGTTAGAGAATGGATATGGGCATGTAAGGGACAAAGGAGAAGATTCCATTTAAAGTGTGCTTGATATCTTCTATTAATGATTCCTTCAGACAAAGCAGCAGAGCTAGGAGCTTTAATGAATGGCACACACATTCTCTTTGGTTCAGCACTCAAAATCTCCAGTTTGAACAGAGGCCAGAGAAAAAGGGGCCTTATTGCAATTAAGGTGGTCCAGAGAGAGCTTTTATTCACACCGGGAATGGTTTGCAACATAAACACTCTGGTGTTTTATCCTAGAGAATGAGTTCCCTAAGCAAAGTTTAATCCAGGGATAACCTACAGGGTGTAGGGGATTTGTATTTTCCATATACCTAATATAGCTATGCCTGCAAATCTTCCAAGTGTAAAACTGCCAGGAGTTCTCACACCTTAAAAGTCTCTCTTCAGGTCGGAGTTAACTTGGTCTCTCAAGCACTCTACATTCCTGATACAAATTAAACACAAGTTTGTGCATGCTTTGAATATGTGCACACTTGTGAAAAACTTAAGTGACCAGGTGTATTTAATGTTCAGTTCTGACTTGCCCATTTTCTCTTGTGATGACTACTCAACTCTGTAAGAGTCCTGCAGGCCTTTTTCCATGGCCTGGTCACACGCTTCAGAAGATAAGCAGAATTTTTGGCTTTGCTTTCATTCTTTTTTCTAAGATGCCTGCAATGTCTTGTAAAACGTGGCATTTTTTCAGGAGTAGCAACCTGCTTCTTTACTCATGTCTACTCATTCATTTGCATGTTTAGACCTGAAAAAGCAATGAAAGCTCTTCATACAGCCCACAAAAGAGGCTTTCTTTATAGGGAAGCTCTGATGCTTCTAGTCACCTGAAGTCTGGAAGATGGTGTTCCCCCTGTGCTTAGGTGAAGCATCATGCTGCATATGGAGAATCTATAATAATTAGGGTTTTATTAACTGCCTCCATTATCACTCTCACACTATCTAGTCAGCATTACCATCTTTCTAAGATCACCTCTTGCCCTTCAAGAATCAAATCCCACCATTAAAATACCATTAATTCAACAAAACACCTGCTTATCTTACGAACCAATAGCAACACAGCCAAAAATAAGAACCAGAAATTAACTAGACACAGTGAGACACATACAAAAAGGTGATAAAAGTGTCTCAGATAAATGTTGGATTCAGCTTAGAGAATGTCTGCACAGAACAATTCTTCCATTACAGACCATAACACATCTCCTACAGTGGGTCTTTAGCCAGCTTCTGGGATATGATCCTGGAAAAATCTAGCATCAGTTACAGTCTACTTCAAAATTAGTGGCAATGTAGCTGTATGTTTACTGCAGGGAGTGCACATGCAGCAAGGCTTAGCAAGGTCAAATCTCTGCCTACCTAACCCAGGCAGACTGTCTTTAAAGCTTAGCTTCATTTACACGGAAGGATGGAGGTTTACAAGGGAATTCTCAATCCTTGCCACTAAACTCATATAGATTAAATGAAGACATCAAGTATTTAAAATATATTTTCTTCAAATTCTTCGTTTTCATTCATAAATAATAATAATGAAAGAACGGTGGCAATGAGAGACAACAAGATTCTTCTCTGCCACAAGAAAGGTTGGCCAGCTAAGACCTGAGGCTGGTACACTGAAGTCAGTCAGAGGATGAAAAGATGGCTAGTCTGGATCCTCTGACAGTGAACTTATGAATATGCATCACATTCAGAAAATGTATACAACAATTCTCCAGAGAAACAAAACAAGATTTGAGAAAATGAAACAAATGCAAGCTGTCTTGTACATACCTGTACATGAGTCGCCCTCTTTCCCTTGCATTCATCCTTCCCCATTCACCATTTTCAAATGCCTCCCTTGCTGCTGCCACTGCCTTGTCAACATCAGCCAGTGAGGCAGAAGATACACTGGCTATTACCTGTGCAAAGGTAGCATTGTGTTAGCTCAAAAAGAAACATAGGGATGCACAGTGTTACTCCTTCCTCCCAAACTTCTCGACTGGGTATAAGCAAATACTTTCTATCCTCAGCTGTGGCAGTTGTCATGGGTGAGCCAGGCTGCAAAAAGTTAAGACACAACTGAGGTGGCAGAATTTGGAGGACATTGCAGGGACTCAGATTCCTCAGTCTTTCTCCTTCTTCAAAGCAAGGTGTGTTGTCCCATTGGATCTCACTCTCTCTTTCTGTATGTAAAACCAATGTGATATTAAAAAAGCTGGAAGTCGTTATATGTGGTATTACAATCTAATACCTAAACATGCTAAAACAACTCCCACATGTTCCATTTCTAGGGAATGGAGCTTCTGTTATCATAAACCACCATGAACACACAGTATTTTAAGATGATTGTATTCTATAAATGCACACGTTGTAAATCCTAATACAAAATTGTTATGACTTTTATTCCATTCTATACTGAGTTCAGGAAAAGCATCAGAGTCTGACTTCTGATGATAATGAAATTTGTGTCATTGATTTCAGCAGACTCTGTTTACTCTAGAATTAAATGGCAACTACATAAACATCAGAACCACTTCTCTTATTTATAATTCACAGTTATGAGTTGCTCAAACAATATTGGGTAGTTCAGGACTGAAGTGCAACTGTATGTGTTTTCCTATTGAAAAGTTATTTTTCTTACTGGGAATTTAAAGGGACGTTTTAATGTCACACTTCCCCTAAGGTATCAGATTTAGAAAAAAAGGAAAAAAAAAAAAAAAAAGGGAAAAAAAAAAAAAGTTGATTACTGACAGGAAATACACACAATATCCTAGAAGAAACACTTCCTTAGCAAATAAACTTCAGCAATTTCTGTTTGCAAAGCTAAACAAGAATGAAATCAAGGTTAATTATTCAGCTGGGTATGGAAATTGACATAGTAATTGAAGTGGAAGTAGGTTATTTTTGCTTTGCAGCTTGACTCAAATGGAAAAAATTGTAGAATACAGAAAATGTGAAGTAAATTGGAACTTAATTTTTTTTCTAGAGGTTGTTTAATAAGCAGTGTATTATTTTATAACTAGCAATATTAAGATAATGTTTTAGATTTTTTAATAGGCAAAAAAATTGAAATAAACTGGTATTGATTATATTTAGAAATTACTTACTGATCCATCTGCTGGATTTATAGTGTCATACGTTTTTCCGTCATCAGCATTTATAAATTTCCCATTTATGAAACATTGGTATGGCATATTCACAGTCATGTTGTTAATATTTTTTGAAACCTGGGTGAAATAAACAACAAATTGTTTTAAATATATAATAACTAATATTTTAATGTAGTTTAACAAGCTTTTGATATCTGCAGCCAATATCCAGACACATTTTAGCCTGTATATGTGGCTGTTAGAAGTAAAATGTAATGGAAACCAAGCACAAATATATAGGAGTTCGTATAACCCAATATTTATTTGCTTTCCTACTGCATCAAGCAATCTAATAAAATGCACTGTCTGCCCTCCCCTAAAACCTAAGAAAGACTAAGCTACAAGTGCAAAATAAAAGGTCTTACATAATCAATGACTAACTCTTCTTCTTTGTCTTCTCCTCTGAGTTTTCTGACAGCCATCTGAATAAAGTCTGCAAACTTAGTGGCCATATACACATCTTCATTCTGTAGCTGAAGTCCACTATGCTTCTGTTTGATCTCTTCCAGCATTCTAAAGATTTTGAAGAAAGAGCAAGTTTAATTATTAATGAAAGGATTCTTCAGATAATTGAATCATTTGAAGGTCAAAAGGGATCAAAACTGGGTCTCAATTTGTATGCATGTGAATATGTCTGTGTGTTTCTCTGACAAGGGCACGGAAGTTTTGCATTTTCCTGAAATCTGTTGGTTTAATTGCGGATGCTATGAAAAAGAAAATGTCAGTTCTGGAAAACTCTCAGGCAAACTTCTGAAAATCAATTACAAGAAGATATTGACCTCCTATTGGAAAACAGTATTTGGGGCTACTCTAACCAATATATGGAGGACAGTGAGATTGGTAAGAAATCAGCACAATAATCGGTTTGTTTAAAAATGCTGTTTTTATATTATGGCCTGAGTTGCAAAAAGAAGGCAAATGAGGTGACCCAAGCCATGACAAACTCAGTGCACCTTTAAGCATGGGCTCAATTCTTTCTGTGTAAGGCTCCTCTTTCCCTCTGGGGAGTCCTTTGCTCAGGTCCCCAGTCAGTCCCCTGGTCTGGAGACACCTGTGGCTGCATGCAGACAGATTTGAGCATCACCATGCTCCCCCATGGGATGTTCCTGATGTTCCTGAAGTTAAGAGGAATTTTCCTTCGGTAGAAAGAGCAGGATTACATCAATATCTCATAACTTTGGGAGAAGAACTGTACGTGTTTTCAAAGGTAAGAAAGGGAATAGTAAGAGTGTTGGAAAACATAGGGGGATTGCTTTCTTTCACACTACTTGATCAGCTCTGATTTAAGGCACCACAACAACTTTTTTTTCTTTAACTTTGGCTTCACAATTTTGTTATTTTGAATATTTTTACCTGACAACATGCATAGAGGATGCTCCAGATTTGAAGAAGTCTGTGGAATCCTCAATCACAGCAACATTGCTTAAAATTCCCTTCCAAATAGCCTAATAATACATAACAATAACAGAGGCAATAATGAATAATCCTCTAATTGCAAGAAGTTTTTATCAAACTGTATTTTCTATGGTATCTGTGCCTACAACATATATTACTTCAAAGGTTTCTAAAACACAAAGTTATTTTAAGAGGGTCTAAAACAGTCTGGAGATCTCATGTCAGACAAGAAATTTTTCCAGTATAATTAGATGATCAAAATATAGTATTTTGTCCATGGTAATTTTACCTAATCAGGTGCAATGCTAATAATTTTCAGGGGCAGTTTTTAAAGGTTTTTTATCATCCAAATAATAACTTCCCATTGCATTATGGAATGTGTCATCAGTACAGCCAAGGACAGCCTGGAGCATTTTGTGAATGGATTGATGGCATTTCAGGCACCTGGCCAAAGCTGAGAAGTAGTTTAAGTTGCATGCATGAGATGGAGAAATAAGCAGTTAAATAACTGGTAATGTAATATATCAATTAATTATAATTGAGTTTCAGAGTTAGCAGGCAGTGTCACCAATTGATGAGTTTTTACTTATTTTTATAATTATCTCAGTCATTCAATAGCTCCAGGCAGCATCTAGGTTGCTGGCAAGCAGGTTCAAGCTAATCTTGAAGCAGCAGCTTAAAATATTAGTACATCAAGCTGCCTGACCTGTACCAAAAGTTAATAACCCTGCAGCAGAGTTAGCATAAGGGAAGATTCATTTGCTCTGGCACATCTATGATTCATTTGCTCAGGCACAAAACTTCAATGACAAATGTGGCTTTCAGCTAAGCCCCTGACACTGCAGAGGGATGGATTTCAGGAGAGGGCAGAAAAGTGCCTCTCTGGCTATGAGAGTTTTCTGCTCCAGCTATTTCTATCCCTCTGCCAGCCAGCTCCTTGTGTGTGGTTGTGGCAGAAGAGACTGAGCACACAGGTACAGTGAGAAAACTGCTGCCTTTTGCTTTCAGAAGGCTGTTCTGAGTCTCCCTGGAGCTTGTCCAACAAGCCCATTCTGAGCACATCCTAGTGATTAACACAACAGTGAAGAAAGGATTCCAAGAACTGTCCAAGTCTGCCAGTGTTGCAAACCTCACTTCTGTGAGGTGAAGGTCTATTTGCTTTTCCTCACTTCCACCTTCATAGACATTTACCGTAACTGATCCTGCAGTCACTCTTTTTGTATCACTTGTATGTGAAAGGAAACTTTGTGAAGTGACAGACAAGCAAGTTAGTGAGTTCCCAATTCTACCCGAATTAATGTCAATAACTAAACATTCACCCCCCATATACTTTGAGTACATTTTATCAAAAAATTATTTGCATGACTAAACAAAAGATATGCCTTGCCAGAAATAAGTATGTAATGCTTTTGTCTGAATAACATCCCACTAAAGCAGTTTAGTGATTTACCCTAATATCTTCTGCCATCTTTTTCTCCTCTTCTGTAAGTTCCAGGGCAGCTGTTTCATCAGAAGAGAAGTATTTAGATGCAGGGATCATTTTTCCATCCTCAAACTGCAGATTTCTCACTAGTACCTGAAAAATGAGAGGACATGATTTAAAATTGTCTGGGAGGTAGTACATCCTTGGGGGAAGAGTTTTTAGGCATTAATAGGGTGATTGAAGCAGTGAAATAAATGGTTTGCAGGAAACCTGATATGATGCAGGAAATTTTGCACAGGCCACTCGTATCTGTCTTTCAGATTCTCTCCCAGTAAGAATAGATTTTACTCCATATAGGAAATGATTATGGACTGAGTGAAAAGCAAAGCGTGAATGTCTTCTCTGTAGGATGGTAGAGGATTGATAAACTCCAAGTGAATTAGCTGTCTGTCATTAGCACCTGGATTTGTGTAGCTTGACAATTCCACACTACCTGCCCTTCTTGCTAAAACTATTCCATCCATGCTTTGTTTGCCAGACTGAGCACTTACCATCTTCCCATCATTTCCAAAAACGACTAGACCATTCTTTGTTACAAGTCCAGGTCTTGAAGCACCTTTTATTGTCAGCTCTTGTCCAGCAGGCACTGAAGCATCAAGTAATGATGACCCATAAAAAGTAACCACCTAAAAAGAGATGTAATTAAAAGAGCACAGATTCTAAATGTGCTGTAAAATTTTAACGATTTTATGATACTGTTTTGAAGCTTTAATATAACAGAAATAAAACATAATTAGCTACACATGGAAAACATGTTACAACAGTTCTAGATCTTCATGACTCAGAACATGTAAAACTTTGCAAGTTGCCTAAACCTGCAAAGCAACTGAGCTGTAAAAACGTGCATGCTGCAACCAGTGTGGGAAAGGGAGCAGTTTTTGTCAGTGCATGCCCAGAGTGAGGGACCACTCACTCTATAAAATTACATAGATTTATTTCTGCAGATTATCTAGACCCAAATCTCCTTAAAATGAAACCCTCTGTTATTTCAGTAGCTCACAGTGTTTCATTTTGCTGTCAATACTGTGATGTTGGCCACTGTACAGTGTGGGCTGCATTATTCTGTAATGCATACCTACTTCCCAAAATGACTGGCACAGTGTGGTTCTACTCTTGGTACCTTTGTACCATGCCTCATTTTTTTCCCCAGATATTGTACTCATCTTTCTTCAAATTAAATGAAACTGTGATCAAAATAGCCTTAACTACTGTGTTCTGTATATTTCTGTAGGTGCCTGTTCTAGATACACACAAAACATACAGTCATCAAATTAGAGCTACTCCAATGTAACACCTATTTGTATTCATCTGTATGCAGACATCTTTAATTTTAAAATAAAAAGGAGTCAAAAAGAGGGTATAGAGAAAAATATTCTTCTGGTTTTCAGAGCATACCTGGCCATTTATTGTTGTCCATGCTCCAGGCACTTTATCATGCCCTCGAATCCAATTGTGCAAAGCTGTTGCAGGTTGGTCCCAGGAGATCTAGGAAATCAAGACATGCCAGAATGCACCATCATACCTTCCCAACCACAAACAAGATAATCTAATGCAGTAGGGATGCTTAGATAAAATAATTCTCATATGGGTATTTAATTAATTTTTTAATCTGTTGTTTGTTTATATGGCCTGTGTTGTTTTTTTTTTCCTGGAACCAGAAGGAAAGGTGCCAACTCTTGCTTTTTCTAACATCAAATCTATTTCTGGTAGAGAATTTCATATGGTCTGTTGGCAAACAGTGATCTTGATTCAATGTTGTATCCACATGTATGGTGACTTATTAAGAATCCACTGAAATTGCAGCTGCCTCTTAGCTGCCTGTACATGATCCCAAATAGGACACCAAATTTCTAAATACAGGTAACTGCTGAAAGGAAAAATGAACTTAACGTAGGGCTCTGTTACATGCATCCTAGGAGGTATCCCAGGAAAGAGAGGTGAGGAAGCAACTCAGTTAAAATTCATGTTAACTTCATATTGCTGCTACTGTAATCTGAGTTAATAACTTTTCTAGTGCTATGCACAAAAAGCCAGTGTTACTTTACACTACCTCTGCATTTTCCTTTTTCTGGATCCCTTCGTATGTTGCCCCTTCTTTAGGCTGAGGTATGCGAGGGGCCTTACCATCAGCAATTAGATGTACAGCTTCCACCTACGTGAAAAAGTAAAAGATTTAATGTTAGCTTGGTTCACCTTTTTTTCCTCAATCATACATGGGAATGACAGCAAAAGACTTTCTGCCACAAGGTGAATTGGTTTGGGTTTTTTTTAACCCTAGTATTTCCAAACTCTAAGGGACCAGTGCTGCCCTGATTAAACAAGTGTGTTTTCTTAAGCTTCTTTGACAAAAGAAATAGCCTCCAGAATTTCATGGGAGTACCTAGTCACCAAACTTAGAGCAGCTGCCTGAATTCTCCAGGACAAGAATGTGGCTCAGTATGATTGCATTCAACTTTTTCCTTTTTCTTTCTGCAAAAATTTATTTTTCTGCATTTAAATGAAGGGAGAAAAAAATCTCTAAGGAAAAATGCTGAATACTTTTTGTGCATTTTCTTTCATTCACTTCAAAAAAAATACAAAAAGTGACAAGCATAGAAAACTCAAAGCCAATCTACCAGGACTCTGGGCTTCAAACACCATACTGTCCTTTTTTCTTAAAAATGTCACGCCTAACTTTTTTTCTCACTGAGCCTTTAAAAGATTTTGTCTTGTGAATGCATTTAAGAAATCTGTGGAAAGAGCCACATTCTGAACAAATTCAACTTCTTGCCATCTGTGGAAACAGAATATGCTCTGCCTGCTGTCAGCAACAAATATTCTGAGGTCACATCCTCAGCTGTTGTGCAGCCACAGAGCTCCAGTGAAGTCTAGGATTTGGCTCAGTACCACAACCTCTGTCTTTCCAAATGCAAACATCTTGTCTATATTTCCTTTACTTTCAACCTCTTTTCCTCTTAAAAAGCTGGTATTTAGAACAGCTAAACATACCATAGCCTTTATTCCTTCTGGGAAGAGAAACCGGTTATATAAGTCATCCACAGTATCATTTTGGCCAACATCACATTCTCGCTGCAGAAGTATTGGTCCAGTGTCCAAACCATCATCAGCCCAAAAAATAGTAAATCCTGCTTTCTTATCCCCTTGAATTAAAGTCCTGGACATAAAAAAAGACTTACAGTAAATACAGACAAAATGAAAGTAGTCTGGAATATCAACTCATTTGTTACACATGCATTTTCTTCAGGGAGATAGAAAAGAAAATCCTAACAATTTTTGCTATATTTTCATTGCTCACTTCACACTCAGGGACCCACAGTTTTGACACTGTTGATGTGTGGCTTCCACAAAGTGACATAAGAAATGCTGCAACTGAACCCCAGCTGTCTCACACAGTTCATTGTGATAATTATTTTAAAAGTATTATTAGTGGTAAGACACTCAGAGCAAAAGGTGTGCAACAGTTATGACAGAATTTGAAAGACAGAAGCATCTAACAGAATATTATCTTAATAATTCATGGTAATTTACTGTAATTAGCTAAGCCTCATGGGTCATCTGTAGGTCAACAGGGGAAGTACACTTGTCACACAGCTGCAAAAGAGTTAAACTCAGAGTGGAAAATTATATACATGCAACTGTTTAAGGAAAAGTTATTAAGGGAATTAGGGTTATCCAGCCAGATTCTCAGCTGCTGTGCATGAACACAGCAATGCTTACAGTAGACCTATGCTGATTTACCTCAGCTCAGGATCTGCCTCTGCATCAGAAGGGAGCTTCAGCCACCTTAAATTTTTCAGTTCTCCCTTGGCATGTGTCTCAGATGATGGAAAATCAGGCTGAAGTGTGTTTAAGGGAGCAGCCAGAAATGGTGAGAAAAATATTTCCTGTATGATTTTAGCCATTTGTCTGCATGCAAACACCAATGCTATTTTAAGCAATACATATCTCATGTATTCCCTTGGCAGTCCATGCTGTAACAGGATTGTCTGAGATCTGGCTTATACACAGGAAAATTCATTATTAATTTCAAGCACTGAAAAGTACATTATTAAAATGAGTGAAGCCCACATATGTGCTGAACAAGGGAGGAACTCTGAAGACAACTGTGGAAGTTGGCAGGTATAACAGAAGTGAAAGCTTACAGAAGTTTGGCTAGCCCATATCAGACCTTTCACACATTTAAGCAGCATTTCTTCTGCTTTTTATTATGTAAAAATTCCAAAAGAGCACTCTAGTGAGAAATGGATGCCCTCAGCATGGAGAAGAAGGTTTCATGGGCAAACGTCTCTGATGCTAAATAGGTGACAAGATAAGAACTACTGTGTGCCCCCTCCTCTGTCCATCAGCTCCCTCCACAAAGAGCTGCTGATAACAGAGTGGCCGCAGCTGGAAAAGACTATAAAGGAAGTGAGTGAGGAGCCCTCTGCACCCCAGGGCCCTTGTTTGTACCTGGTTATGTTTAGCCATGCCCAATTCCCTATTTCTTGGTTATACTGTGCAGATAAAGGGTCTGATCAACACCAGGGCTGTAGCCATGACATGTGAAAGTAGTGATGAGAGCAAGGGATGAGAGGGTGAAACACAAGGACAGTCAGCCAAGGCCAAATCCTAGTTGAAAGGCCTCGGGACAATGGCCTTTACCCGAGAAGGGCAGGAGCAGATGGATGCCTTTTGCAGAAGGAATATGCAAAATAGAGCAAGACACAGTGATACAGCACTGCAATACCTTCCTGCTTCTGCAAACCTTCATCTCAAGGACTTCCTGAAAGAGAGTTTGTATCTACACCTTCCTGGGAAATACATCTTGGTGAGTTTCTTATCCATAAAAGCATCCTTTTAGAGCTCTCTAGATATGAGGCTGCACAATTTAATAACAGACTGCATGGAGTAAAAGCACCTCCTTTATTTGGTAAAATCCTACTACCTGATCTCTTTGCTGGCTTCCCCCTGGATTTTGTTTAGAATGAGCAATCATTCCTTATTCACCTTTCTGTGCCATTCATGGCTCAACACACAGCTAGCATATGTCCTTCCCAATGACCTCTTTTCCAGCCTGAAGACTACATCTTTTGTCTCCAGTCATGTGAAAGCTGTCCTATAGACTTGACCATCTTTCTTAGCCTTCTCTGAACTTACCTAGTTCATGTTCCAGCTGAGATGCAGACAGTATTAAAGATCACAGAATAACAGAATATTCTGAGGTGATAGGGACCCACAAGGATCATCAAGTCCAACTCTTAAGTGGTGATGCTTCCATGGTGTCTTTTCTGAGTAAAACCAATGGACTTTAATACTGCTTCCATATAGTCAAAAGGGTTTGCCCCTTGTGTGCATTGTGGTATGTTTTTAAACTTTGAATTTGACTTCTCATTTTCTTACTCTCACATTATCACATTTACCCATTTGCACAGAAAGTGTATTCTTTATGACAGATTCAAATCAGAGTCATTGATATAAAGTTTCCTGACTTTCTCTTTCAGCCTTTTTAAAACTGGTATTGCTTTTGCTATTTCCCAGCTACCTGCATCAACATAATCTTAAGAAACAGAAACTTTGCAGGTTGTCTCAAATCTGCAACTTCAAAGTTGCTTAAGTCCCCTGGTCCTGACAAAGAGGTTCTTACTCATTCTTATTTCATGTTTACCTAACATCTCTTCTACTCACAGTTCAGCTCAAGAGAATTGTTTCCACTTATGCTGCACAAAGAAGGACAGTAGGATAGTAACATCTTAAGCTCCTCCATTCCGAATACCAATACAGATTTCCTACTGTGGTATTCTGTTTGATAAATACTTTTATTAAGCTCTATCACTTACATACCTCTCACCTTTAACATATTTGGAGGAATTGTTATTAAATTTTGTGCCTTAAAAAGTTAGTTCTTTGTTTCTTTTCTGGGCTGTCTCACTCTCGTTTTCCACTGACTTTATGCTATTTTACTTTACACATTTGGACACAACTGATACTTTTGGAAGGATTTCCTTACCTCTCTTATAGTCTCCTTAACACCTCTGTTTAAGTATTTCAGCTTAGTACCTTTTCCAGGAAGAATTAAAATTAACAAAGCAAAACAAAATATGCTTTTGCTTTGAATCCACAACACTGTGGGTTCAGATAATCACCATGCTGCCTGTAAGATTCTTTTAAAATTGTTTCTTCATATTTAGACAATTTCTTATTGAATTTAGACACTGTACTAATGTCATTTCTGTTGTCACAAGAGTGCCAGATTCGAGTCTATCCTGGTCATTATTGCAGTGTAGTTCTTTTCAGGGTAACGATTTGAACGTACCTTGTGCATTGCTCTGGAGGACAGTGAGATACAGTTTTATAGTTGTGGGTTCTCTTCTCTCTTCTCCCTTCCACTCTGTGAAATCTTAGGCTTTGTACCAAACCCTACTGTGACAGTTATCTAGTGTTTGTGGGGATGAGCCACAAGGGCAGTGTCCTGCTTATGGAAACTCCAGATTGTCGATCTGTGTATGTGACTGAAATATATGAATGTACACCACGGATCTTCCCAGAGTAACAGCTGAACTCACATTGGAAATAATAATGAATCCTAGGTATGAGGTGCAGCTCATGTACCAAATAGTCAGCTGCTCCAGAGAAGCTCCTTCAGAGCAGTTGCAAGCCAGCAGAGCTGTGCCAGCATTTACAAGAGCAATGGGTGCAGACCAACATCCTAACGTGACAAACACATCGTTTCAATGCTCAGAACTCACCAGTTGATTGCAGAAGCTCCTCGGTGGCGTGGTAGGATGGATGGATGGTAGATAATAGAGCCATGTTTTGGGCAGTCAATAACATCCATGGGGATAAACTGTGTACAGAATGGAAGGACATTTAGCTCTGCTCCAACTGATTTGTAGGCCGCAACTACTTCCTGGATAGGCTTGCCTTTAGCCCTCCATCTGGGGAACTTAAAAACAGGAGTGCCGTCCTTCTCCGCTGCCAGTGCTGAGGGGCAAGAACAGAATTTTTTTTTCATTTTGTGTTAAAAATTCAAACTGAATTCAGAGGCATATTGCATGACAACTCAAGCAGATCATCAAGAGTGTGACTACACAGTGCCTTTCTGTATGCTGTTTAAAAACCTTTGTGCTTGGATATATTTTATTCATTCCCCCTTTGATTCTCATTCCTACATCTTATGTCAATCCCAACTTTCAGTTCACTCATGACTTGGCTAGTAAGTACCAATGAAAGCAGAAAAGAATGATGAATGTTATTGACTACTGAACAGTGACGTCTCATTTCTTGTCCACTCATTACATTTGCCTGGAACTGGTTTGGTTTAGCACAATTTAATTTTCCACTTCAGCAATCTTTATGTGAATATGACTATGTAAATCTAAGATACACTTATGTCAGCAGCATTTTGTCATGTGGTGCAAATAATCACAGATGCCAGTGGACATCAGTAATTTCTTCAAAATTCTGTTTACTGATGCCTTCCGGGTATGCTTTCATTTATCCGTGAAACACCCAAAACTAGGCTCAAAGGTGAGAAAAAAAAATGCAATAATTGCAGGGAGAATCTTAAGATGGTTGATAAATTCCATTGCACAACCACTTAATAACTTACCACAGAATGGGCTAGTAAAGTCAAATTTTATATTTTTGAGTTTTAAGTGTAGCATGAAAAAAAGGAAAACAAGAAGAGGTATGGAAAATTCACCTAATTTAGTTTATATTTCTAATTTAATTTGTATTTCTAAAAATGTATTTATACTTTACTTTCTCTTTTTCATTTATGAAATTGAATCTTGAGCTTGACCTGAAGCATCTTTAGCCTGCTGACTTAGGACTTAAGTAAATACTTAACTAAATATCATTCCATAAAAGTTAGTGTGTACTGAAGTTACTTCTAGCAACAAAGACTGTAGCTGTCCGAGGGTACAGAAACTTTAGAAAACATTCATTTGAGACTTAAGCTTTTGAGTCATCTGGAAGCAAAAAGAAATGAAGCTATCTAGTAATGTAATTTCCTTTTTTTTTTTCCCCAATCAGGAGAGATTGGACTAAACTAATCCTGTCATTTTAGTTAAAATAAATATACAATTGAAAGATTGGAAGATTTACTTAATTACATTTGTTAGTGTAATAACTGTGCAAGAATAATTTATATAATGCAAAGAAGTTATGCTACATTGCACATAAAATTTTTATATAATGTAATCCAACCAGACTTGGATAGTCAAATTTCCATTTTCTAAAGCAATAGTTGCCTCATCTAATTCTTCCAAAGCGTGATTAAATCTTTTAATGAGACAGAGTTGAGAATTACATGCTAGTCTGTGAGCACCATAGCACCGGTAAGCAAAATTTATGTTTGATTCTTCCCTTATGAGAGTTCTGTAAAAATATGCCAGGACCAGACCAAAAAAAAAAACCCCAAAAACCAAAACCAAAAGAGACTTGAGACAGCTCATGGAATGTAGTTTTGATTTCAGATTATCCATAAAGGAGCATTCCATTCTGGCACCTCTATTTGCTGATCATATTCACTCACTGTCTTTGTGTCACTGGAAGAAAAAACAAAGAAAAGTGACAATTCAGATGGTTCCAAATTATCTTCTTGGTCATGCTGGGTCCTGAATGCAATGAGTAAATTCTGTACAAGCAAAACTTCTTTCTTTAGGAAGCCTAGAAAATCCTTATGCACCTCGACAATGGAAAAAGGGAGAGCACAGCCTCCTCCAACCTTTTGAATGTGTTTTTCATAGTCCAGGTGGAAGAGAAATAGGCTCTGCAGGTACACTGCCACATGCAAGCTTGTCAAAAAGGGCAGAAAGCCAGGGATAAACTATCTTGGCTCCATGTCTTGAGTCCCAGCCAGCACAGTGAAGCAGTTGACAGACATTTGCACTTGAATACAGGCT
The DNA here is from genome assembly GCA_013398055.1 of Ifrita kowaldi. Lineage (NCBI taxonomy): Eukaryota > Metazoa > Chordata > Aves > Passeriformes > Cinclosomatidae > Ifrita > Ifrita kowaldi. The sequence goes on from VZRS01002966.1 coordinate 316,499, forward strand.
CAGCAGCTATTTGCTTTAAGACACAGATCTAGCTCAGGATGAACATTCCAATAAGATATCCAGATTAATTTTGGTTTTCCAATACCTTAATGTATGGCTCTGCATGGTTAGAAACAACTTTTGAAATTGTTTTTAAAAGAACTGACAAACTGACAGGGTTGAACTGTTTCTGGGACTGGTGCTTGTTAAAGCATAGTTCTTGTGCTGGATTTAGTGTAACAAAGGCAATATATGCAAGTCATTCCCACATAGACAGAACCCTCTCATGAAAAGGCAAGTTTGTTATGTACACCTGCAATTTTAATATTCGGGTTAAGGTTACACTCACCCAAAGGATCAGCTTGTCCATTCTTGTCAGGCACAGTGAAGACGCCCACAACTTTATGTCCCTCTTTTCTCAGCTTGTTATAAACTTCTTGTCCAAAAATACTTTGACCTATAAGGGCTAGCTTTAGCTTATGTTGATAAGCCTGGTAAAAAGAATCAAAACAAAACATGTTCTGGGATGCAAAGAAAATATGTTGTTGCTTACATTTCTCTCTTGCTCTTTGTTTATCAATGTTCAGTTCGATTTAAAATGGAATAGTCTTTTCTAACCTAATCACCTTTGAAAGAATAATAATTCTTTAAAATTAATGTCAGGCAACACACAATTCAGAGAGACTATACTTCACATAAAAGTATCATCTGATATTATCACTGATGTTTACATTGCTTTTTTAGAATATTCATTAGACAGACCCACTGCTTCTTATAAGAGGCTCCATGATCTTATCCATAGTCAGAAATGAAAATACATTTTTTGAAACATACATAAACCACTTTTTCTAGGCATAATTTATATGCCTGGAACATGCCCTCTAAATCCCTATAATTAAACAGTGGTACATTATTTGTGGTTAACATGTATAGGCTAAAGAAGACAGACTTGCATTGTTCCTGCAAAGCTAAAGGTGATGATCATCCATTCAATCCTTCTACAAGCAAATAAAGGTGCTAAAGGTGAGGTTCCCCTGCTGGACTTCCACTGCCTGCTGCGTTTGGAGCCCAGTACACTGGACATGTGATTTAAGCATCTTCAGGCTGAGCAGGTGCAAGAAACCATCCCCACTTTTTAAAAAATCTATGATAGCTAGAATCACAACACTATGATGTTATCAGATACTGCTATGTTTTTCAAGTGATTGCATCCTGAGAAAATTACTTTTTCCCTCAGAGTCCTTTTAGATTAATGTGATAGTTGTGCTCCTCTCCCACCCTACCTCCAGTCCCTCACCTCTACTACCTCCTTTTCCCAAAACTGGTACTCCTGTAGCTGCAAGAATTGATTAGGGTACTGAAGCAAGCAGGCACTGACATGAAAGATTGTGGCTTATTCTTAACTAGATCTATTCACTGGTCTACTTTATAGAACTGCCATGAATCCCAACATAGGTCCAGCAGGGGAGCAGGAATGAACATGGAAACATGGCAGAAGGGTGGAACTGTCTCTATATGCACTGTCTTTGCACTTTTAGTCAGCTTTTGGAAAATGAAAACTGGAAACTTTTGAAAAACAAATAGAGTGTCAGACCTGGTTAAAAAGGAAAGGTCTGCACAGAATAAACAGAAAGTTTATCTTTCTCAATGCTGAATCTGGTACAAACTATTCCTAGACTCAAACCATATAGATCCCTTCTCTTAGGAGGCCTGAATGAAAGGTAGGAAATAAATGCACATATTCCCCACCTTTATTCTTAACTTCATTCTCACAACTGGACTTTGACTTCCATTTTTTCCTTATGACACATTAGAAGAATCAAAGCACTGTATGAATGTCTTCACCACTGACATTTATTTTGCTGCTAAGTTGGCACTTGTATGTTTATCTCCTCCCTCCTCTTTCCTTTCTTAGGGTGCTGGGACATGAGGATACTTTGACTGAGTGGGTTATTGATTGGATAACAAATGGTCTGCACTGCTCATCAGATCATAAGACAAAGAGAAATATCCTGAAAAACAGGTTACTCAAAACCACAATCCACTGCAATTCATTTCACATTTGACATATTATGGATGTGTTTTACTGGTTTCAAGTTACATTTTTGTTGTGCAGCTGGCTTTAGAAAAGGGAGTTATGAATTGGTAGGTTCCATTACAGGAATATTTAAGTGTGCTTTTAATTTTTTATATAAAACAATAGGAAATAACTATTTGTACCGGAGACAATATTTTCCCTCAGAATGAAACTGCATAGTAAAACTGTCCTGTATTGCAGCATTACTCAGCACTAGTGCCACTGCAGTAGAAACAAGCAATAAGATACAAAAGTGGACATAACTCAGGCCCTTGCAAAATCAGACTGGTATAGCTGGCTGGTAAAAAGTGTCTGTGAGATTGATGATGATTATATTACTAACCAACACTGCACAGCTGGCAGCTATACCAAAAACAGTCCACTATTTTGTTCTTAATAAACACAAGACCTCGTTCTGAATTACCATGAGCACAACTTATCCTTGCAATCATTACCCAGCAAGGCCAAACAGATGCAGATAGTGCTCATTAACAATGCTTTATGATGGATGTCTTTACCTTTACAGCAGAAATGTTGCTGCATTATAAAAAACAACTATTAGATTTTCCCAAGTATTTTAACTATAGCAGGCAAATTGGAGGAAGATTAACCTGCTGGATCACTGAAGATGTTCGGCATGGTATGAAATCCTCTGATTTCTGCACTATGCTTATTTACAGTGGCAGCCCAACTAGTATATTGAATAAACATTAAAAATAGTCCAGATGAGAATTACTTATTCTACTTCTGTCCTTCTGTTAACATCTCTCAGTAAGAACACAAGACTGGCAGGGATCTTCTTAGCTAATAAATCTTCTCTGCCATCACAAACAATCATGTCATATTATTGCTTTTATAAATCTACTCGACCTCCTTTTCAAAGTACTTTTAATGTAATCACTGCTGTACTCTCCTGCTTCTCTGATACTTGGACAATCTTCTTGTAATTTTAAGTCCAAATTTATCACCACTTTAAGAGTTATTTTTTCACACAGAGTTTATTCACAAAGTGTTAATAATATATGCATCCTCTATTCCTAAACTTTCAGTTCATGTTTCCCTGTGAATAAATCTGATTCTCATATTACATGGAATGGCATATCAGTTCCAGTTCCAATTCCAAATCATGAGTCGCTGTAAATCAACATACTTTCAGTACAGCTACACGTTTCATTTGTGCTAGTTGTGGAGCTGAATCAACAAATGGTGAGAAGCAAACAGAGATCCCAGTCCCCAAATGAACAACAAATTAAAAAACCCCACCAAACCTAAACCGAAACTGGCAAGACTGAGAAGACTGCAGAGTGGGTAAGTATGTAGTGCACAAAAACATTAGTCTGGCAGTAAATCAGCTCTGCTGTCTCACACTTACAGAAAGTAACTCAAACGGGGACTGGTTTCAGTTGCAAGATGGATCTGGTAACTTGCTGTGACCAGTGATTCTCTCCACTGAATGGCACATAAGTATTGCATGACATCTGGATTAGACTGGTCGTGCATTACCATACACTACCATCCGTAGGAAGCAGGAGACAAACCCACAAGTCAGCCATGCACAGGATTTCTACTGAGTAAAAAAAAAAAGAAGAAATCTGTGTGGAAGGGCTTGCATGATCAGACCATAAGTTCAGTCCTTCGTTTTTCATTTTATTTGAAAAAATGCAGTTGAACAACTGCATGAGATCTTATAGCCATTCATATCCTCTTTTGAAAAATGTCCTTATGCATTTTTACCTAAAGTGAGTTAAACCAGTGGAAGTGGGAAATTCCCATAGAAGAATTTAATGTGGACATAACATCCAATTAAAATAGAAAGTTCTATAAGATGACACAGAAAAGAAAAACAGTTTGGTGTTTTCTGTCTTACAGAAACGGCACATTTTGGCCAGTGTGTCATCGCTAGCATTCATCACGAAACTTTAGAAAGGAACTCTGTTAAAGAACACCAAAACAATCTTGGTTTTGAATAATGTGCTAGATGGATACTCCATCATTATCACTAACATACACAGAGATTAAACTTTATTGTTTCTGACAATGATATTAAGAGAGTATATTAGATTTCTTTTGTGGTTGCCTGGCTGACTACGAATGCGTAGCGTGCGTGAGCAATGCATGTGAAGGTTAATGGTCATGTAGCACCAGGATGGATCTTTTGCTGCACTTTTGTAAGATTGCCCAATTCCTAGTTATAGTAAACAATGCAGTTCAGGTGGTTTAGGGAGATCTGGCCTTTGTTTTATGACTAATCATAGAATAATGTAGGTATTATGACATTGCCGCCAAAATATAAGACTTCAGAAAGTTAGTTTGCACTCTACTATAATTCTGTTGTTTTCACTGTTTGAACTTTTAATTTCTTCTTTAACCTTCTATTTTTTTAATAACATAACACAGATTAACAGTGATTATGTTTCCTTGACTCAAGTACTCATGATTTGAATGAAGAAAATAAGACGAAGATAGAAGCATAAAGTCCAAGTGTTTGTACAAGCAGTCTTATTTTGAATGCTCAGAGTTAACGTGTTTCATCACCTCAATACAAAAGCACAGATTTAATTTTAACTTCTATATTTAAAATTTTGTCTATACAATCTGTTAATACCATGTTGGAATTTATTTTACAATGGTTCATTAAAAGTTATGCAGTATTTTAATGTTTGATTCCATTCTAATTATTTTTTTCCTCCAAAGCATTTAACCAAAAATAAAACTAATAAATAGAATTAAGCACTGAATAGATAGCAGCCTGACAAATGCTGGTAACTATCTTGTCAAGTTCTAGTTCCTAGAAATGGCAGGTAAGTCCAATACCTACATTTTCTCCCCTAAAAAGAGCCTAAAGTGATGAAATCTCTCCACAGGACAATATTTGTTTCTTGGGTAAAAATAATTTTCTCTTACTGCCTCTTTTGTATGTGCATCTAACCTTCAATTAGTTATAAGTTTCTAATTAAATTTCCTAAAAATCAAGATTTAGTAACTGCCACTTGGCTTACAAAGCTTATTATCAAAAAGGTTACAATATTTTACTTAGTTTGCATAAGAATTTAGTGAAGCTAAAAATACTTGAATGTTAAATCTTTTTAAAATTATCTTTAAAATATGCCTCTTTTGAAAAGCAGTACTGCAACTTTATTTCTGTTGAGATCCCCCTACATGTGCTAAATTCCAGTGCCTGCAAATAGAAACCTATAGAAGAGCCCCACCCCATCTACATACACATCCAGGGCAATGTGTTCCCGCCGTTCATTCATTCATATTTTTTTTGGCACTGCTGGTTGCATGTCCAAAAAGCTTCTTTTAAAACTCCTTATTCTAACACCTTCCATGCAGATACCTTTGGAGGATCGCTGTCCTCACACGAAACTGAGTAGCCAAACATGAAACAATGAACAACATCTAGTGTGATAGACAAATGTTACAATACTGTCTTTCTGCAAGTGTTAAAATGAATGATGTTAAAGTAGCTTTGTTACTGTAATAGATACATATTATAATAGTGGCTTTCTACAAATAGATGCTATATGTAAAAGTAGCTTTGTTACAAATAGATGCTGTATGTATAATGTTAAAGTAGCTTTGTAGTAAAGATGTAGTTTCGTAGCAATAACTAATGCCTTTATTTCTGTCATTAACTGAACTTAGACATAATAGTCAAATAGCTAATATAGCTATGCTTGTGAACTGTCTGCTTGGTTGGATAACATCCAACCAATGTGTGTTGAAGACCCCTGCTACTAACATGCCAACTATCAGCAACTACGGTCTGCAGAAACCATCGACAAAAGCCCACTCTGGGGGTGATAATAAAACCTGGCTAAACCCACAGCCAAGAAATGCACATGCTCTAAAAAAGGCGGACCCAAGGAGGAGCCATGCTAAACAGCTCCTGCAACATGTAAACTAGTTTAAGGAAAAGTTTGAATATGCATAATTGATTATGAATGTGCACCAGGCTGATGCAGTCGGACAGGTATGTAAAGGGTGTCTCCGAAATAACAGGTGTGCTCTTGGCTGAGTGCCAAAGCACCCAGTGCTGTGAATTTTGCTCTATTATCTTTGTCCCTTATTGTCCTTT
>VZRS01002966.1:386192-401400 GCA_013398055.1 Ifrita kowaldi
TTTTTTTTTTTTTTTTTAAGATTCTGAGAAATTACCCAACTCCCTTGAACATCCTGGGGAAATTCACAACTGCCTGCACATGAAACCAAATGAAGCAAATGCCCTGAGCACTTCCAGAAAACACACTGTTTACAGATTTCTTCACCAGTGCTGAGACAGAAAAAAATCAAAGTCATGTGCTGAACATACCTGCTTTTCATAGGCAAGGAGCTGCTTCGAAAGCTGTTGTGTGGCAAGACACATTTCATTCTACAAACAAAAATGCCATGTTAATAGAAATAATGAACATAGCTGTTACCACTACTTTGTTACCAGCGTCTTGACTGAATCTGAAACTACTTACACAAATATTCAGCTGTGTGCAAGCAGCTAGTCCCAAAATACCTGCACAGATGTCCTGCTTTCAGCTAGGATAGAGTTAATTTCTTCTCAGCAGCTGTTACAGTGCTGTGTTTTGGATTCGGAGTAAGAATGGTGCTGATAACAAACTGATGTTTTGGATTTTTGTGAAGTTGTGTTTATCCTAAGTAAAGGGTTTCTTTTTTTCCTTGTCTCACTCAGTCAGTGAGAGGGCATGCAAAAGAAACCAGGAGGGAGCACAGCTGGGACAGATGACCCAAAAGGACCAAGGGGATATTCCACACCATGCAGCAGCATGGCCAGTGAATAAACTGGGACAAGTAGCCCCAAAGGGAGGCCAATCTGGGTTCGGGAAGGGGGGTTCTGGCATGGGTCAGTTGGTGGTGAGCAACTGAAGGGTGCCTCACTTGGGGATTTTCCCTCTTTTATTACCATTAACCAGTATTACTGTATTTTACTTTATTTTCAGTTATTAAACTGCTTTTATCTCAACATACAAGTTTTACTTTGATTCTTTTCCCCGTTCCACTGGGGTGAGGGGGACAGAAATGGGGTTGAGCCAGCCCCAGAAATAGGGCTGGCAGAATTTCCAGCTGGGCTTAAACCATGACAATAGAGAAGCAGTAGTAAGAGGTACATACTTCAGATCCACAGTTTAACTCCTTTGAATAGAGCTAAGATTTGGGCTTTAGTTTTAGCCTTGGGTTTCCACCCCACCACAAGAAAATAACAAAACTAGAAGAACCTCAAACATGTAGGCTGCCATACCAGCATAAGAATGTTTCGTATTGGGTAATCATCTGTGCCCAAAATCTACATCAATAAAGTGAACCAGGAGATGTGCCTCCATAATGCATTCATGCTCAGGGAATGTACCAGTGTAACTACAGCCCTTTAAGTGGCTACAGGAGCACAAACCAGCACATCTCTCTTCTCCTGACTGCACCAGCCAATGAAAGTGCACACACACTTAAGACATACTTACGCCAGGCAAGATTTGTAGGAAAGGTGTATCATTTTGCTTGACTGCTGGAAAAACCAGACAAGCATTTGGATATGTCACTCTTTAACCAATGTATTCCTAACACTAGCATATCAACTACTCTGTCCCTGATTTGTTAACAAGGACTTAAAACTAAAATAAAAGAAAAAAAGGGAAGGGGGTAACTGACATCTGTCTTAACCCCTATCAGATCCTTCTCATCCTCAGTAATGCAGAAAACTAGTAACTTTAAATTTAATTTTAAACCTTAACATAAACTATTCCTGTCTCCAAATATATAAGGCCATAGAGAGTTTGTAAAACCAGGAGCAAATCTCTGAACTACTTTCATAGAACTCTTTATACTAGGGCTGATACAGAAAACCATTAAAACTGGGACAGAGCTTGTGTGCTCTCTTATTGTCCCTTGTCATCCTGAGCAAGCAGAGCACAGCACAGCACAGAGAACTATCTGGGCCAGAGACTCTGAAACACCCTTGGCTTTGGCCTGCTGCCACCTGTGACATCCTGCATTACAGCCTGGTGCTTCCGCACCGCCTTGGCATGCCAGGAACGGGGGCTCGTGGGCAGCAGGGCCCAAACACTGTCAGTGTTAACGTGTGCCCAAGTGCTCAGGGCAGGAAAAAAAAGCCACAAGAAACCAGCAGCTGCATGTGAACACATGACAGGAAAAGCTGAACGAGATAATTCTGATCATCTTAAAACGCCATGGTGGTGACACTCCCAGGCAGGGGGAGATGGCACAGCAGAGGCTTCCAAGGTACAAACGAGTTCGGAGCTGAGCTAACGTGGGCCCACGCTCAGATCATGCACACCCCATGACTATTCTCACTTCACAGTGATGGATTAGCCTTGTTTCTCGTCTCAGCCCAATTAGTAATAAGCACTACACTTTCATACAACAATAATGTCAATGATTCCTGTAAGATTTGCAGGTTGGTTGTGCAGATTACATAGTTTTTAAAATGAAAAAGCTTTACATAAACATTTGGTATATAAGTATTTCCCAAGCCAGAGGATGGAAAAGGATGTTCTGCCTTTATAATAAAAAACAAACCCTGTTAAGGGCTCAGGCATGGATAGGGATGAGCCTTAATTATCTGCCCCCAAGCTGTAAGAACACCAGAGAGACTTTGCCACCTTCAAAGTGTGAGCTAGCAAGCAATGAGTTTTTGACAGGGAGGACAGGACTCCCTGCAAGTATATAGAAGACATTAAAAGGTTTGTCTGGATGCATGTGGATGGATATTAAGATTACAAAAAGAAGCAAAGGTTCTCAGACCTGGCATCTTTTTCATAAACACAACCTCAAAGATAGTCTTCTTGCAGCTCTTACCCAGCTCTAAGTCCTCACACAGCAACTGTGATGCCACCTGTAAGTTGTACAGCTGGATCAGGGTGTGAGAAATCTTTTGAAATAAACAAGTGCCTCTTTTCCCCTGTTTGTTTACTTATTCCTGCAAAGTCTGCAGTTTCATTATCTGCTCTGAATCTGGAAAATACATGCTTCTGGCTTAAATTTGCTAACACTAAAAGAAGCTTCAGAATAATGGGCTGATAAACAAACAAACAAAATCCCAAAACAAAACACACAAAACCTGACCAAAGACATAAGTGTTAACCATCCCCAAAGTTTCTACTCATCTATGAGGGGCAGTTTGAAGATGGGCAATGTAAAGAGGTGTGTGGAATGAGCATCTTCCAGTGATCACCACTCCCCAGGAGTAGTCACCAGTATGTGACAGGCTAATGGGGAATACATAAACCCCGAGGATCTCAAAGGGGTGTGAATTAATAACACCTTACCAAGTATTCAATCAGGTGACAACAGTTAATTGCAGACCCCAAGCAGACATTCACTGCATGCTACTCCAGATACAGAACAAATTGAGAGATGTGCCTGACACACAACTTACTTTGGGATTTTAGGCTGATTTGGGGACAACAGTTCCATGCATTACTCACAACCCACTGCTGCCAGCTGGTCACATTTTTCATTTATTGGCTCAGTTCTTTGTGTCAGAACACCACAAACAAACTTCTTACTCAATCCCTACCCATGTGAAAGAGTTAATCCTGGGTCCTTCATCCTCCCTCCCAACACCTGCCAGACTTAGTTCCCATTAGAGGTACAAAATCATTCACTGTATCATTTGGGGAAAAAGAAACCAAACAAAAATCAAAATAAAACAGACACACACCCAGAAGCTGTAAACAAATCAAATTAAGCTAGCAAGTTGAAACACAGTCCATTGCATAAGGAACAGGAAGCAGGCAAAGTGCTCTGCTGACCTAGTGGTAATACTGCATTGCTAAGCACACTAATCTGGGAAAGTTTGGTTTAATCCTCCTCTCATTTCTTCCTAATCAGCCCTTTCCCCTCCCCCTGCCCTGCTGCCATTCAGTTACAAGACTCAGAAGTTATTTGCATTGCTTCAGTTGACAGATCCACTAAATCCAGGCAAATTATTTTAACAGGTTTTAATCTATTTCCAAGGCATTTTCCCATGGATACAGCAACACTGATTTCCTTTGTCCTGAAGTGACTGCAATTCAATACACCACAGCAAAACTACAATACAAGCCTGACTCCACATCTCTTCCACATTACCTTGACATTTCAGGATTCATCATGCATTTATGGAGTGGGAGAACTATCAATGAGATGATATAGCAAGCAAAAACTCAATAAAATCCTGAACAGAAATTGAAGCCTTCTAAATGAAGGCAAACTTGGCCAGTAATGGGCCTTGCAAATACATTCATTTGCACTAGATGGTTCTACTAAACAGGGAAAACATCTCGGCAGCATTAATGTAAAAGAAGTGTACCAGAAGGAAGAAAAGACCATATGTAAATAAGTATAATGAAATCAGTAGTGATTTCAGACGTGCTGACTTTTTTCCCCTTTTCTTTAACCTTGAGTGGCACGGCAGCCCCAGGAATAGACTTCTGTAAGTCCAGCTCAAATGGATAAGGTCATGGAAGTGCTGTGTTGAATCTAGCATTAATCTACCAGAAATGAAAAACAACTAGCTTAAAAAATAATTCTCAAGTTATTGAAATATCTCACCCTGCCTTCAAAAAAGTCAGCAGAAAAAAAAAAGTCCAACTTATTTTCTGAGATAGTGCCCAGAGCAAAGGCATGTGGTTGATTCCACCTTCTTCATTATCACTTTTATTCACTAAGCTGCTCATATCATCAGAAGAGACTGACTTTTCTATAACCTCTTTGTAATAAAATATCCATGCCATTAACTATTTCCCAGTGAGGCAGTCCATCCATTTTTAGGACAGAGCTCTGTATTTTTCCAAAATAAACTCTGAGGATTAATCTGCTGAAATCCAAAGATATTTCTGTAGACAGTTGTCTAACAGACTACAGATTTGAGGGCATGTAAAGGATTAAGCTGAGCTATAAATTAACTTCTAAAGACACAGAACTAGTCCAGCATGTCCAATTCCAATCCCAATATAACAAAGCTTCCTGCAAAGCAACTTTCCTATGCCAGATACAGTTGGCATTTTTAAACTACAAGTAACTAGCAAACACAACTGCCAAAGGCTGCTTCATATAAACAAGCAAGACACTGGTAAAGGTATTTATTCATGCACTGTGTATGTGCAGAATGACACGTAATAAATTTTGGCTTACATCTGGGAAAATTTAATGCCCCATAAAAGAGGAAAAAGACCCAGGTACATGCCTGAAGTGGAGGACCCAGGAGGTAGTTGCAGCCTGTCCACCCCTTCAGAATTAGGCAACACATTTACCTTCAAAATCAGGCACAGCACAGAAAGAACTGGGTCTTGATGCAACAGTTCTATGCAGCTCCATTTACATATGCTTATCTTCCTACAAAACAGAATTATCTGTAAATGGCACAGTCCTACAGGCTTAGGTTTGCATATTGAATGGCTTGGAAACTTGAATCCAGGGTTGCAGAAAGCTAAGCCTCACCAGGGTGCTCAGGCTGCACAGCACTTTACGAGATCAGGCTAACATATGGCTTGCTCTGGTGCTGATTCACAGCACGGCATTCCATCCTTACAAATGGGAACAGTTCCAAACAGGATCATCCAACAGCTCCAAGGAACAGAAGACACCAGTCAAAGCTCTGCTGAAAAACACCAAAAGCAGCTACAATAGCATGGTTAGCTCAGTACAGAAAGAATCTCTTCTGTCAAAACAATTACGTTTAGCAGGGTATCCTTCCATTTATGCTGCCTCAGATCTCCAGATCCTCCTTAGCACAATGCTAACTTGCTTCCAGGCACGGTGACAACTCTGACTTTATAGGCAGCATTAAACCCAACTCCCATGCCTCTGTAAATACATTAGTTCTCATGTGGTAATTTTCTGCTTATCTCTGTCAGCACCATATGGTGAATGTGCCTCAGGAAGGTAAGAGGTATATGATGCAAACTCATACTGTGTATTATTGTTCCACACTCAGTGTTTCACAGAAGTTAGTGCTGACAACTGCAATTTATTGCAAATGTCCTAACAGTCTATTGAAGCTTCTCTATGTAGAACTAAAAGTTTATAAAATGCTAACTTACATTTTGTTCCTTCAAAATGTTTTAGGGAAAAAAAAAAGTCTTGTCATTTGAAAAGGTAATACGATATTTCCCTTAGATGTGAAAAGAAAGCAATTAAAAGAAAAGCTGCATCAGTGCTTACTTGCTAATTAAACAAGAATTCTCAACACTTGGGGTTAGCTATGCAACATAATAAATATGAAATTCCATGCATACCCTAGAGAGCCTGACACCCAACAGCCAAGTTACAGCCTGCTGAAGGCAATACACAGGAAAATCAAGCAAGCAGCACTGCTGGAAAATGCAGACATGAGGCATCATTAATTTGCAGAGAGAAGTAACACTTATAAAGCACTACCTAAAACATGTCAACAGATTCAAGCTGTTCTGACACCCATGTAATGTGGTACCTATAAACCAAGACTATTCCATAATTGTCAAAAGTTTCTCTAAGAGTCTGGACATAAAAGGGCAGTGAGCCACAGAGGTTGTTGCTGCTTTGCGTGGAATCACAAGACAGCTGCTCACAGAGACACAGATGCTAAACAGGATTATGCTTCACAATTCCCATGCTGCTCCCTTTCCAGATATATTGATAAAGACAACATGTATTTCTCTTTACTCCTCTTCTGCCATCACTGCCCCTGTATCTAGAAAGGTTTGTCAGGACTCATGAGATGAAATCTCTTTACAATAACAAAATACTGCATTTTACTTTCCTCTCACCTATTCAACTGTTTATCCCTTCTACTAGTCACTAGAGACAAAACAGTCTCCTGAGTTTCCTAAAGGCATTTTGCTTCAAGTGAAGGTTCCCAGCTCAGCCAGTTCTAGAGCATGATGGACAACTGGAAACGATAGTAAAGTTGTGAAAACCATTTACTACGACAGTGGTCAGGAAGGTAAACTGGGCTCACTTTGCTGCATTATGATATTGTTCAGGTCATAAAACATCCAGACTGACAAACACAACATTCACAGAAATCAGCAGTAACACCAGATGCAACATCAGGGTTTGCTTGCAAGAAGGAAGGATTACAGGAATAAACTCTGTACAGAAGATATCCTGTATAAGACTGCTACTGTGGTAACTACTTCAGGGTACCACAGCACAGCTGGGAGAACGACAGCAGGAACTATAATATGTACTCACACAGGTGTGGTTTATTTGATGAATATAAAAATGCTTCACTATGCTTTACTGTATTTAATCACATGGGTTTGCCAGATCAACCAAGCCTCACTCCTCAAGTGCTACTTTTGGGTCCTGTGACTTCTCCTTAATCAGGGCATCAGGGCAACCTCACTCCTCAAGTGCCGCTTTTGGGTCCTGTGACTTCTCCTTAATCAGGGCATCACACACTGCATCTGCCTCAGAGCATCACAGCCTCTTTTTCACTAAAGAACTCCATGTGCAGAAGAGTCACCACCTGATCCCACGTGGTGTGGGTGCCCAGGGAGGTGAGAGCACTGTCCTCATCCTGCAGGACAACCAGGGGCTTGTAAAGCACCGAGGGCCTTGCAACCAAGGCAATCTGCTACCCATGCATCGCCCAGCTGCAGCCCAGACAGCAGAGCCACTGCTGCACAGGATGCTGCACATCCCTCCTTACACTCTTGTTAAAGTCCTGCTTGAATGCATGTAAGCCTGAGAAGATGTTTTAAAAGATTCCTATTTTCTTAAATGTTTTTTAAAAAATACGGGCAAGTATCTCTTTTTCACACTCCTTTCAAATGCGCTGATCCAAGTGCTTAAAGCAGCTTGAGCTGTCACTTTACAAATTTACTGTGGCTCTGCACACAGAGCAGTGTTATGAGGCAGCTATATGCATATATCCACATGGTTAATTAACAGCATGCAGTTGGTACTAATTGCTACTCCCCTGAGACTTTGCACTGAATCCATTCAGAACCATTAACTATTGTTATTTGATCACAGGCTACGGTGGTTTGAATTACATAAACATTTGAGTTTTCATCACAAGAAACACCAGACTTCTAGTAAATTAGTCAAAAAAAATCTTGAAAACATGGTTAAGATATCTGGGAAATGTGAAAGTTCAGAACAAACTATGGAAGGAACCAAAATTAGCATTTTTTAAACTGTCCTAAGTGTTTTGAGGGGGCATAACCCCCTCAAACCCTGAATTTTCAATACTGAAGACTGGTACAGCCCACTGCTGCTTTGTCTGTCTGCCACGACTGGGATCCCAGTCATTTTATGGCCATTGCTTTAAAGTAGGTCAGTAACTGAAATTTCTATTTCACAGATATGGAAATCAGAGCAGGGGATGACAATGACTTTGCAAAGAAAAAATTTGACTTTGCAGAGACAAAATTTAAGTCAGGAAAATAAAAAGGCAAATTCAGAAAGTGGCTTCTCAATACATTCAGTTTTTACAGGGTTGGTAACACCTCCTAAGATGCTGCTATTGAGGCCCAGAGAACACATCAACAAAAGTGCTTTTTCTCTCAAGTTGTGATTAGGCAGCCAAGAAATATCACACACATTTTTCTTAACTGTCCATTTATGTTTAGTAGGCAATTCACCATTACCCTTCTATTTCTACATCTCAAAACTGCATCAAACTCCAAAGACCTATTTCAAAAAATATATCCTATATTCACAAGTGACTGAATATTTCAATCAAACTAAAGCAGCGTTCAGGAAAGAAGAGGCCAAAAAGTGCTGGGAAAATGAAGTAGACTCAGTAGTACTCCAAAATACTGATGGGTAAATGTACTGAGATGATGAGAAGGAAAAGGAAATGTCGTAATTGCAGTGAAACAGAAACAGAGAATGCTAAAAACCAAGATGAAAAGGAAGAGGCAAACAAAAGCAGATAAAGCATTTTTTTTTCTTGAATCACAGACCAGAGCAACCGCTCCCTAAAATGACATCCTAAAATGCCATCAGCAGTGGAAAGGGACATGCAGCCCACAAGCTGGACACTTGAAAATCAGATCTCCTGACTCCCTTCCTCATCCATTTCAATCCTACCCAGTCTTTGCTGTCAGATTCCTACCATCCAACATGCCCACGCTCTTTGTTACTCTCAAAGCACAGTGACTCTACCAAAATGCTCATCCCTGACTTTCAGTGCTGATTTCCTGTCACCTCTCGAGCCCCCAGCCACACCCTGCATCGTTTCCTATGTACCTAAGCTGTGCTGCAAACCTCCGGTTGCTCTGCATTTGCACAACATCCAGGACATGAAGACTTTGAAGCTCTCTAAAGCTGGATTTTTCAGGTGTAGGCAGTCAGATCCTGGGCAAATGGTTTTTCCGTGCCAAACTATCAGTCACCCAAAGAGCAATCCCACCAAATGGACATATACTTGCTGTAGACTTAGAGCTGAGCTGACTTCTAGTAATGTAAGGATCAGGCGTTCTTCAGGGAAATTCAAAACACCCCTGCTCTCCTCATCTCTCCGTGTACTCTGATTTACTGGTTTAAGAATAGGAAAGTTGTTGTTTCTAGTGAACTCAGGAATTAAACCTACACAAATACTTGCTAAACTTCCATGAGACACCGTGTATGTCTTTAAAGACCCAGATAATGGCATTTTGAAACACCTAATTTTATGCACATGGGAATCAGCTTCACTGAAAATCACTCAGATTTACAGTAACATTTTCCAAAGCACTGGATATAATTTCTCTTACAGGTTTTACTTTCAAAGGGATTTAGTCATCTAGGTCATGTAAATTCTCTAGAAAATGTTTTTTTTTCTGCTCATGTTTTTTTCACGACTACTGTAGGCACTCGACTTCAGTAAGACCCAAAGTGCACATCTGCTCTGTAATCAGTGGACATGGGCAGTTCCCTCCATGAGGTGAGTCACAGCATCTAAGTCAGGTGCCTAAAGTCAGTGTGCAGACCTGGGAACTGTGTCTGCATTCAGGCAAGCAATTTCGTCAAGGCTGGCCTCCCAATGTACCATAACGTAAGGACATAGCATAATTTTACTTTGATTAATTGTTTGGACACAAAGTAAATAACTTTTTTTTTTTTTTTAATGAATACAACTTTTCTGAGCATCAAGGCAGGAAGAGGTTGAGCTATTAAATGAAAAACACCCACAACTCCTCTTAAATCACAGAAGGTACAGGTACTTAGTGACTTAAATGTAAACAACAGCATCATAATAGCAATTTATCTTCTCTTCCACATTGAATAAAAGAAATACAAATGAACAATTACCTGGGCACCATAGACTCGTTGCATTGCCTGAAGCAACTGGTTTGTGTATTCTGTAAGAGTTCCTGCATCTTCTTCAAAGACACTGAGCAAAGAACGAGTCTTCAATAAAAGAAAAAAAAGCAAACAGTTTTAGTCCTGAGTAGAAGTATTCAAAAGAATTATAAACAGCTACAAAGAGATGGTAGTAAAAAGTAAAAATCAATCAGAAATAATACACCCTTGACTTGCACTATTCTGTTTATTCAGAATCTCTAAACATGGGGAAATTAGTTCTTTTATCATGGATAGGTAAACTGAGGCACAGGAGGTGAACTGATAAAATGCTATGGCCACATCCCGACTCCCAGGATCTTGCTCCTACTAACACAAAGTCCTTCCAACATAATTAGGAATGTAAAACATCCTGAATATCTTCCTGCTGATGACAGTAATTCAAACCATGTTAAGGACTGGGGGTCAAACACCGCTGCTTGCTCACTTTACTTCTCCAGTGTCAGACTGCACTGAAAGCACCCCTTTTCAGTGAGATAATTTACACTTTGTTATTCACTCTCCACTGTCTTGAGCAACTCTTAAGGGGCCACGGCCAAAGTGAGCTGATGTCATTGGACCAAACAACTGAGTGTTCATCTCCAACAGGCACACAAGGATACACCCACTCAGAGATACCCTGTACTTTCTTCACTCCGCTAACTCATCCTTGTCAGCAAGCAGGAAGAGGAGGGAAGAACTTGTGTTATCTTAAAGACATGAATTCCCTTGGTTTGTTTCGGTGGAATCGTCAGGAATAAAGAATTATGTTGCTGACACAGCTCGCCCGAGATGGGAAAGATATTTCAGAATAATGCTGAGCTCCAGAATTTGCTAGATCTTTACAATAATTAAAGAGGAAAGATTGTCCCTTTAACAAAGTCATGATCCATCCTTAGTCTTAACTTTGATAAATCCAATCTACTTGATGGTAACTGGAAATGTCTCTCCATCTGTAAGCTGACTTATATGACATTAATGAGCTTCATCTGCTTACATGAGGGGCATGCATAAACTCCAGTACTTTTATAGACATGTCAGTCCTGTGAAAGAGCAAGTGCTTTGTTTATCTCCCCATTACAGAAATCTCTAATGTACCTGATGTACCTAGGTTCGAATTTGGGAAATTTATTTTTAAACTTTTAAGATACTCCACTATTTTAACAGAAGTCACATGCATTTTTCCAAGGCATTTATTCTCTGCAAAACTCTCTGCCCAGACATTCTTTGTCCTGAAAAACTCAACATCAGCATCCTTCAAGAATCCTGGCCTATGATTAACTATCATTTCATCTCTGCTGAGAAGTATCTAAGCCAGAAACTAGTGCTGCTCAATGGCTAAAATACCTGACCTGGGAGTCAGTCTTTGGGTTCTCTTCGGTACCTTCTTACTCTGAGTAACTTTAAAAGTTCTCAACAGTTCACTCTGCTAATGTGCTAGCCTGCTACAACACTTCCTACCTGAGAGAGTTTGGGAAGCCAGTTTGAGATCCTAGCATTTAAGGGAATACACACTACAAAGTATTGTTTTCAAATAAACAGAACATAAAAACCAGGGAATGGAGAGTAGTCCAAGTCAATGAAACGGATATCAGGAACCCCAACGTTTAAAGGACCTTTGTACAGAACTTCCCTGTAAGGACAGCAGCACAATTTTGAGAGTTTTCCACATTAAGATATTACTTCAGTAACTGAAAACATACTGGTTTTCAAAAATACCTGGTTTCAAATATTTTGTCTTCAATGATGTATTAAAACAAGCAAAATAACATCAACAAACTCTCTTGTACCTATACAGTGCTCAGCTGCCTTGTTTTGTGTTACAATGGCACATGGAAAGCACAGGGTACAAAGATGGTTAAAAATAAATCTGGGGAAAGCAAAAATTATAGAACTTGACACAATGCTTATCAAGACAAATCTCAAGCCAAAACTAAAAGATTACAAAGAAATTGCCTGAAATAGGCTACAAATCACACGCTTCTGCATGCTGGAAAAGGTTCCCAAATAAAGGAATGTCAGCTACATTCATAAATCTTACTGAATTTTTGCAGGTTCAGATTTTTCATTTGTCTAAATATGGCCTGAGGTAGAACAGCTCCGGGAACCAATTTCTGAAAGTCTTGGCCTCTGTTATTAGCACATTGTTCAAAAATAATAAAACCAATAAATGATTCAGACACTTTGGAAGTTATTCTTGGAAACTTTTACATTTAAGAATACCATTTGAAATCACCGCAACAAAATACCAGCATGTGTGTATTTTCTTTGTTCCTGTTTTGACAAATTCTGGCATAGCAGCTAAGGCTGCTGAAATAAACCAGTAATCCAAATATTAAGCTAACATTTAGGAGGCCCCATTATTCACAACATTATCTCAGCTTCTGGAAAGATAGGAAAAAATTTTCTAGTTTCATGTAAGTATTTCCTTTGATTTCAGCATGGCTGCTGACATAAATTTTTCTCTATTTTGTAGCCAAACACCTCAAAATTAAGACACTTCTTATGGCCTATTTCAGCCAGTGTCTGGAGACAAATCAAGACAAAAGTACTGTATTGATGGGGAGAGATAAATCAAGTTTTAGAAAGCTGATGAAGAAATAATTTTGGCCAAATTCTATTCGGTCTTGCATGTAAATCACATACTTCGCTCAGTTTATACAAAGTGAGGTTATATCCTAATTTCACCATCCCTTTGCACTCCTGAGACTGCACAGAGCAGAAGAGAACCAGGTTCCTTCACACAGAAGCAACTGATCCTGTAAGATGCTACACTGTTCATTTCTGTGGAACAGGGACTAACTTTTTGCCTTGATTTAGTGAATCTAAAGCTCTCCCCAGTGAAAAAAAGTAATAAAAATATAAAAGACTGAAAAAACCCACTCCTGCTTTCTTGCATCAAAACAATATATTTTAGCAATGCTAGGCCATTATAAAAATTAAACAACGTCCCTCCCTCCGAAAGCTGTAGAGCTTGAAGAAAAAGCAATGACCAAAGCAAGGCAAAACATCCTGCCAATACACAGGTTTATTCACAGGCTGGTATTCCAGTAATTGCAAAGGAGATGTTAACAGCCTGCATTTCAGGACACAAGAAAGACAACGATCTCCAAATTCAGTTCAGTGCATTGTTCAGCTGCTTTCAGTCAGTGTTACATTTTTAATCATTGAAGGAAGTGTTGACTGAAGAGGTAAATTAGTCCACTTCTCCTGCGTGTCAAATTCTTCAGTTTTAGGACGCAGTGGGGAGGTTAACACTAAAAACGTTACTAACTACCCATAATAAATCTAGCACATTTTGGTAAACTGTGGAACACAGAAAAGCTCAGGCTGGTAAGGAACTCTGCAGATCACCTTGTCCAAACCTCTGCTCCAAGCAGGGCTGACTTTGATGTAACATCAGGTTACTCAACACTTTTTCCAATCCAGTATTTAAAATTCCCAAGGATGATTACAAATGTGCCACATCAAGCACATGATGGAAATCTTTCTTACTAGAATGGGATTTCATGAAATTACAAAAAAACAGGATAAGATGAGGCAATTAAGATAAGGCCCAAGGCTTATTAAGTCCTGAAAGGTGCACTTCCAATCTTTCCTTCAAAATGTCTCATGACAGACTCTGTAACACCTTGCAGCAATCTGCTCCACAGCTTATTCATTCCTCCCCCGATCCATCAGCAGACGAGTCAGGGTTACAACACAGGGCTACCTGGGAGCCGGATCCATGCTGATCCACCCTGTCCTCACGTCTTTCCATGCTTCACCAATTACTTCTGTATCTCTCCCTGCCCCACGCTTTGTCCCCAAGCGCACCTTCCCCATCCCTCAGTGAACTTTCCACTCTTTCCCCTTCCGTCTGCTTCTCTCTTCCACCCGACCAGCCCCTGAACACATCAGGACATGGCATGTTCCTCGCTGTGGGGCTTCCACAGTGCCGGGGGTCCCCTCTGCAGCTGCGGCACATCCCGGCTCCCGGCAGTGGGGCACAGGGCGCTGCACTGGGGCGAAAGGAGGAACGTCCTCCCCTGCCTGCACTCGGGAAGGGAAGGGCGGCGACAGCATCTCCTCATTGCTCAGACCCCTTCAGAAAGAGGTCATCTTCGGTGGGATCCGCCTCACTTATCCTCACGGGAGCTCCTGTACCTGAACTGCGGCCCTTGAGGAGGAGCAGGCACGCTGGCGGTGACACTCCTCCAGCCCATTTTGTCACCGTGGCCAGGTGAGTCACCGCGCACAGGTGTCCCTTTCCCTTCGGGGGAAGCCAGCGCACCGAGCCCTGCCCACCTGTCCTTCCCCGACACACCTCGGCTGCTCAGGGCAACCCTTACAGCCACCGAGCGCACACCCAGGCGGGACCGTGCGAGGAAAACGCCACAAAAGTTTCTCTGAGAGCGGTAAGGAGAAAGGGCGCAGTACCCCCGCGCTGGAGGACAGCCCTCCTCCCGGGAGACCCCCAGGAGCAGACTCTGCCTGCTTTTCCCCCGACGAATGCCCCGCGGGACCCCAAATCTCCCCCGGGTGCCGTGTGCCCGCCTCAGCTCGCCCCGCTCCCCGACGGCCCCGACAGCCGAGCTCACCCTGACCCACTTCCCCGCCCGCCGTGCTGCCGCGCCCTGTCCCCCTGCACCGCCCCCGGCACCCCTCTGCCCGCACGGGACGCTGCTCCCCGGCCCCGGCCAGCTGTCAGCCCGCTCCGGCCCGNCCCGCCCCGGCCCGGCCGGCCCCCCGGGCTCCCCGCCGGCACCGAGCGCTCAGGTGCGTCACACCGACCGACCGACCGACGGGGCACTGGGCTGTCCCCGGCAGCGGCCGCTACCTGCGGGCTGTCCTGCAGAGCCTCTTCCAGGAGGAGCTTGTCGACGGCGGGCATGTTGGTGCTGCGGCGCGGCGGAGCGCTGGCAGGAGCGGGGTGCGCGGCGCTGGCACGCCCCGGCGGCGGGGCTCGGCAGCGTCCCTCCCTCTCTCCCTCCCTCTCTCCGTCCCCGCGGGGGCGGCCGCGGCGCTCTGCCGGCACCGGGCACGGCTGGGGCGGCTCCGCTCGGCGGGGCGGGGGCGGCCCTTCCCGC
>VZRS01002966.1:401489-444196 GCA_013398055.1 Ifrita kowaldi
CGAGGGCCCAGATGGAGGGCGGCCCGGGCGCTCCTCCCCGTGCCGGTGCCAGGGTGGAGCGGCCTCCCGCAGCCCCGGCCCCGGCACAGCAGGGTGGCGGACGGAGGGATGGAGCAGGGGCCGTGGATGCCCCCTCAGCTGAGAGAGGCTGTGAGGGTGCGAGGGTGTGATACAAACCAGGGGAAGATCGCATCCTCCAGCCTGAGCCTGTGGGGCTTGAGGACGTCCAGCTGTGGGCGAGCCCTTTGCTGTGCTCGCCTCAGGTGCACGGCAGGGACACTTAGTGAGATCATCACAACCGCGTGCTTATCAGTGACCCGCGTTTGCGGCATCTGCATTTGTTCTTGTCCGTGGACGTCTCTGTAGGTGTAACTGTGGGGCCTCCTTGTGCTCCAGACAGGCCAATTCCCACACAGCCATAGCCCATAACACCACAACACTTGCGGGGTTAGAAGGGATGCATTTTAAGTTACTAGTCGTTCATGTACTGAGCTTTGTTTTTCTGACTGCCTTGATGCTGTCTTAATTGTGTTGGATAACTCCAGCATTTGGACAGTAATTTGGATGCTTAGTTAAACAAAATGAGTATTTTCACAGTAACCACAGCTTGGTCTGCGAGTGTTTGATTATGTACATGTTTTTGAAGGGTGGCCATTGCTTTTGGATGCATTTGCTTCTCCAGAAGTCCAGAGTTACAGATCTTGCAGGGAAGTTGCTCCATTCTTGTCAGCTGTAGCTTTTGCTGTTTCAGTGTGCCTTGAGATAAAAATGGAGATACTCAAATCCAGAATTTCATTTAAGAAAAAAAAAAAGCCCAAAACCTACTTCTGAAGACTTTAGGAAGAATCCTGCCAATTAAACAGAATATGGAAACAAAAATACTGGCTGTAAGATGCTAGCATCTTCGAAGAAATTTGACAATCTTCACATAACTCACATTGCTGCCCCCTTTTAAAAGAAGAAAAATAATTTTAAAAAACACAGCTTCAGTTGTAAAAGAACTCCCAACATTAATATCGGCCAGCTTTTTGCATCTAAGTCCCAGTGGATTTTTCCACTTCTGTCATTCTTAAGCAATAGCAAGCATTTTATATGACAAGGTGATTGCTAATAAAGATTGGGTTTTATTTTTTTCTGGTTAAAAGACTTTTTGCAGATTGGCTGGATGATTGTTTGCTTTAATTATGTATGAGAAAGACCACTGAACCCTGTAATTTTGGCTAAGGTATTTCTGTGTGTCTGACATTGATTGGTATTGCTTCTGAAGCTTGTGATGGGACCTTTAACCCAATGTGCCAAGCTGTAACAGTGGGACTGCTCCACCAGTCCTGAAGCTGGACTCCCTGTTCCAGGCCTTTGCGTAAGAACAGAGGTCTCACATTCAGTCCCTTTTCCTGTCTGAATAAAGACACTGAACCATAATAAGAATCTCTAGCTAATACCAAAAATACCAAGGATGACAGTATGTATTTACATAAAGAGAAAATAAAAATAGATACGGATTTATCATAATAATGTTTCAGAGAATTTTAGAATGGTGAAAAGAGGTCAGAGCGTTTTTTTTTCCTACAGAATATGAAATAGGGCACCAGTTAGGCATTAGGCTTAAGAGTCCATGATCACATCCGAGCAAATTTTGTCAGTCTCTGTTAAGTCTTATTTTTCTTTCATCAGAGATTTTGAAAATGTCATTTGAAATTCATGGAGAACAAGAAAACCACACTTAATCAGATTTTCTCTATTTGTTAAAGTAGCTTCAGGGCATTTTTTAATATTTCCCAAATACTTTAGTTACAACTCTTGCCTCTTTCTTTCCCCCTCTAGTCTTGAAATAGTTTAGCTACAGCTCTTACCCATTGGGCTGAAGTATTTCCTTCACCAGGAAAGCATCAAGGTGGTTTGTGGTTTTATTTCACATCAGTGCAATAACCTGGAAGGTTTTGTCTTCTTCCTTTTGATGGCTTTGTTTAGTCTGAGGTTCAAGAGTGGAAGCCTGCTGTCATTCCAAACTTAAGGATAGTTATTTCCAGAACAGGTTCCACTAGTTTTATTTAAATAAAACATAAAGCACTTCATTAACTTACTGAAGGGTGATGCTTTTTACTAGTTGTCATTCTTTGTTGCATCATTTCTTACACAGCTATAAACTTGGCAGATTACTTACTTATAGCGATCAAAATGTTTTTATTCAATGTTCCCAATACAGTCCAGGTGGTTTTGAATTTTTAAAAATTGCCTATTAGTAATTAAAATTAATTTCCTAGTCACTTGGTTTTATTTGGTCTCGAGAATTATTCTTCAATTTTGGTAACTCCAAATAATGCTTTTAAAAGAATTAAAATAACCCACAGTACTACCACCAAACATTTCAACAATTTTTTAATACAGCATTAGCAGTATTATAAAACAAAGTTAGGTACCTTGGGTACTTCGTGCAGGGGCAGTCCTTTGGGTAGAGGTGTCTCATTCTTTGATGCAAGAAAACACAATTTCTGGGTTTCCTGAGTTTCCATGTTCTATATCCAGGTATTGAATGAAATATACTCAGCTGCTACAAAAAGGCTTGCTAATGAAAAACACTCTTATAGCCATTCTAGGAACGTTGTACATATGGAAAGAGAATAGGGAAACAGTAGGCACAGTACCCGGAATCAGTCACCTCAATACTCAAAGGACCTGCCACAGCAGTGTGAACTGAACTGGAGATCACTTCCAAGGAAGCAGTCCAATTAATTTGTATATGTGTATTCTGTAACCTACAGATGACTTGATTATGTTAAGAAATATGGCTCTTAGAGCATGAAAACTTAAGGAAAAAAACCCTGGAATGGCTACAATTAAACTGATACATACTGCTTATAAAACTAGTGAGAAATCATGGCATCAAGTAAAATCAATAAATAATTGAGCATTGAGTATGAAGTAATTCATTACATAAACTAATTGTACTGTTTCTAAGAAAAGACGATGTTTCCTTCCAGCAAAAGCCTGACTGTAGCCAAAAATGGGAGAATGATCAATTTTGAAGGAAAGAAGAAGAAAGTTTGAATTCATCTGGAAATTCAAGATTTGTCTGCTAAACAAATCTCTTGGCAAAATGATGTAAAATCTTCCAGTATTACTGTAGGTGCACAGAAATTGGTGCATCTTTAAACCTGGATTTGGGCTTTTACACGGGACATCCTTGTTTGAGGATGGCCAGGAACATCCCTTGGTAACCAGCCAGTCAGGTCTGGCCATGTGACAAGAAAGGACCACGGCATGAGATGGCAGCTGGGACTGTGCCTTCTGCAGGACTGCAGGTCTCAGTGCCACGCTTCCAGCTTTGCCCAAGTGCTTTCCCATCTCACTGCCCAGCACCAGGGCTGGAAGCAGCAGTGCCAAGCCTGGGTGGTGCTGTGCGTGAGGTAATAAGCCCTGCCAGCTTTAATTGGGCTGTTTGGAAACAAGGCAGCTGTTGTGCATCCTCAGCCTAATTTATTTCCAAATTTGATAATCCACCCAGTATTAATGGAGAGCTGGCTATAATTATTTTTTTCTGGTTAGACTAGTTACAGAGTAAGTCACACTGCATTGTGTTTTCATTCTCATATGTTCCATTATAACTTTAAAGAACATGTTGCATTATGCTTCCTTTTTGGCTTCCTACCTTATACTTGACAAGAAATTTCTGAGCAGTGGTGTGGTAGTCACATGTTTGCTAAGTCAGCTGAGTTGATTTATGCATTTAACAGTGTCTCAGATTTTTCTTTGTGCTCAGTAACAAAGAAATTCTTGAACTACAGATGACTTTTAGATGTGTAATAATTTACCATAAGTTGTGCAGCTTTATATAAATATATATATATATAAAATAGAGGATATGTTATATGATAGTAGCAATAAATTGCTTCAAATGAACACAATTGAAAGATGGGAAAAAAACTCTGAATACTTTCCCTACCAGAAGCATCCCAAACCAAATTTTTTAATAGTCTCTGAATAAATTACTGGTTGAATTAATAATAGGGCAACTGATGTACAGGACATGTCTTGGACACATAGAAAAGGAGTATCTTGTGATTTTGTGTATGACCCATAACACAATATTGGGCTGAAATAAAATTCCACTGAAATTATTAATTGCTACGTAACCAAGATGTCATGTTCTTTGTTTTAACGTAAAACACATGGCTTTGTTTATTTTCATTAAACACGTTAGTAATATGCCAAAATGGATATGCACAGATGGACTGGCTGGTGGGATGGATCTAATTAAAACCTCATTGAAGGTGAAGGGTATAACTGCCATCTTTAATTTCATGTAATTTAAGGACAATTAAGTCCCCTCATGTTACCAAGCACAGCAGCAGCCTCCACCCAGATGCAGAATAAAAATATGGTTTCAAATGCTGGACTCACTGATGGCAATGCCAGCCAGAGGTGTTGCCACCACTTCCTCCACGCCTGCCTCTGCCCTGTGCTGCGTGGACTCAGATAGTGTTGCCATGAATTTTTGTTTGGGTGCCTGTCTGATGGAGGGCATCTGATTCAACAGTTTGCATTTGTTTTGCAAGCAACAGGAACGATGAGAGAGTGGGTCGTTCGTAGGAGAATTATTGGAATATTTTAAGCTAAAATTTTTGTGGTTTTGCAGTGCAAATGTCAATATACAGGCTCCTTCCTCCTCCCTTGTAGCTGTGCTTTTTGTGATGTATGTTGTTTCCTAACCTTCTGCTTCAGGTGATGGTCCAGTGGAGTTCAGGGCTGTCTGAGGAATGGTGAAAAATCTTTGGGTGAAATACAGGAAGTGACAGAAAGAGTAATACAGCTACTTCATCAAAGAAATGCATATCTGGTATGATTCTGTACATTAAAATAAGAGACATCTAATGCCTGACATATGATTATGAAGTGCCAATAAATAACCTGTTTGGCATAGAGGTTACCAAAGGTCAGAATACCATAATCAAATGCAGGCTGGATCTGTAGAAAAGACTGTCAATTTAGTGTCAGAGGGATCCTGCTTTTGTAGTCTTTACATCATCAATACAATTATCAGAAGCAAATGCAGTCTAATTTTATCACTGTGTCTAAAGCCAGCTCTTGGTTTAGTTTTTTTATCATGAGATCACATGAACCAATCAGGCCCTGCACTGATGCTTTTCCCTGGTATTAAAATCAAGAATCAAGCACTTTTGTGCTTCCTTCTGAACAACACAATTGAAAAGCTCATGTTTTCTGTATTCTGATCACTCCCTTTGATTCACCTTCCCTTGCATCTTTCTATGACTGGTTAGGCTAAAAAAGCTGAATTATAATGTCTTAACATTTATATATAGCATAACATACCTTAAGGCCTATTGGGAGTCCACAAAAGTCTGCCAGCATGATTATATCCTTTTTGGTCTTCCTGTTTTCTGTTTGGACTCCTTTTGTCCATACACAGTGTAGCAGAAAGGGGTCTGGGTCCATAGCTGAGTCTACTGCAGACCACAGAGGCCCCAAACAGCTCTCCTGCCTGCTTCCCCCTTGAGCAGAGCCTGTCTGTGCTGCCCAGGGCAAAGGCAGAGCAGGATGTGGTGATGCAATAGCATGTCTTTTGTATTTTTAGAGAAACAGCAAAAACCCCAGAGGATGGATGATACAGAAAGCAATAAGGAAACTCTAGGCAGCACCCAAATGGGCACTGGCACCACAATCAGCAGTGACTCCTCCCAGCGGGCTGCCATGACAATGTCAGGAGCACAAGTATACAAGCAAGTGCAGTCGTACAGGGAAAATGCAGTGCTGCATTGCTGCCCAGG
Organism: Ifrita kowaldi; assembly: GCA_013398055.1. Taxonomy (NCBI): domain Eukaryota; kingdom Metazoa; phylum Chordata; class Aves; order Passeriformes; family Cinclosomatidae; genus Ifrita; species Ifrita kowaldi. Next base: position 407,276 of record VZRS01002966.1, read on the forward strand.
CAGCAGGTCTGGGCACGCCCAGTCCAGCTCAGCAGGAACCCTCTCACGGGCTCTGTGCTCCTCCACAGTGCTCAGATGCTTCCAGTGTCGCAAGATCAGATGTTTCCAATTTTTCTTCCCGTGGCGGCTACTTAGAAGTTCTTCTGCTGTCTGGAGAAAGCCAAATACTGGAAACCCTTTCCTGTCATATGACTGGACCTACTGCTGCAAATGAAGGGCTTGCCAGAAAGCTGGAATTCTGCAGCATGTGCACTGAGACACTCCATCCAGCATCGCTGCTGGAGGCAGGGCTCTCACCATGGCGTGCTGGTGACTTGCTCTAGTAGGGGCCAGTGGGAGTATGAGGGGAGCAGAGTTGAATCATGCTAGGAGAGGTTGCAAACCACGTATTGTCATTGCCTTTTGTAGCTTTGTAGTTCTTGGAGTGTCTTTTCCGAGGTGTGCTGCCCTTACAGCATGGGTGAGAGCACAGCCCCTAGGAGGCCGACAGCAGGGCCTGACTGCTGCCGTTAGCAAAAGAATTCTTCCAGTTGGCAAACCTCTCTCAGTATTTCCCCAGGGTAAAGGTCACTGTGAGCCAGGTACAAGCAAGGTGAGCTATCTCACCAGGCTGTGGGCAGCTTTTGGCCTATAAACTGCCCACCGTATTTGAGTGCTCAAGCACCTGAACTTGTGCAGAATTTGCCTTGCAGCTGAGAAGCTGCCCTGCCCTTTTGCTTTCCATCATGTGATTTGCTGTGCAGGCAGGTGGTTTGTAACCCTGCAGCAATGCCGTATGTTACCTGTGCTCTTGACAACCCAGCTCCAGTCCTGCAAACTTAGAAACTTGTGTTTAGCCTGTCAGATTCCTGGAGATTAATCAGGCATATAAATGTTGGCTGGATCAGTAAATAGTTTCCCAGTTCTTTCAAATTCATTTATGGTAACACATTGCTTTTCTTTGTTTTTATTTCACATTTTGAAATCAGAACATTTAGTTCAAGGGTCACATACAGTCATTATCTTTAAATACTCTGTAAACATAAGTGCTGACAAGATCCTAGGTCAGCAAGTGTCTCTCAGTGCAAACCACGAAGCATGCAGACAGCATGTACTGCAGTCAGAGTCAACCACACGTAATAATATGCATAAGTTTTTCTTAGAAGAAACCAATGGTTTCTAATTAGTTTTTCACCTTCTCAGATCAAGCTTTTATGAAATAGCAAAAAGAAAAAAGCTCCAAACAGAAGAGCAGTATCATATCTGTGACTGCAAGAACATGAATAATAATGCAATGGAAAATGTTCTCATCAGTGTTTAAAGTAACTTAAATGCTTTGAAAGAAGTCTGTGACAAAAGAGAAGTCGCCAGAGTTTTTCATTCCTCTCCTGAACAGAACTGCTTGTGCATACAGAATTTCAGAGGTTTTGTTAGATTTGATTTACGCTGCGTTGCAGCATTGCCAAATGGAGCAATGTTCAGTACTTTGAAAACTAAATCAAAAAAGAGTGGCTTCGTTTCAAATAAGTGCTCTGGTCATCGTTAGGTTTGAGTCCAGATCTCCTCTTGTTTGTGCTGTTGTACATTGACTGGTGCTGCCAGCTCTTGTGGTTTCGCCATGTCACAGCCTCCTAGGGCAGGTTTGCTGTGAGGGGCTACCAGGCTGTCAACTCCCTGTCAGAGCCTCCCCAAGAGACATGTGCTTCTTATTATGAGATGGGAGAGATTTGGGATTGGTTGGAAAATGACTGGCCCTTCTCTTTCTGGAGGAAAGAGAAAAGCAAGTCCTTGAATCCTAAATGCTCACTGTCAGAAATCAAAGAATTAAATCTCCGCAGCAATTATTTTAAATTGCATTCATCATTTTCACACAATTCTGTGCATTTTAGGAGCCCCAAGTAATGAATTTTGAAATGCAATGCAAATATTAATAACCAAAACACCAGTGTTTTGGGAGTAATTCCAGGTATATATTAAAGAACAGATGGTTTTGGTGTGTTGCCTCCATTTTGCTGTTAAACCTGGAATAAATGAAACTAGATAAAGTATTTAATGCAGAAATTCCCAAACTGTCCATTTCGATGTCTGTCTACCATCTGCCTGTACCTGTGGATCCAGAAGCTTACTCTGTGTTTAACAAGGGTGAATTGCCTAATCTGTATTAATATAAATGAGAGGAGTTTGTCACCCTTATATAGGTGCTAGAAGGATGTCTCCTATGAGAACATCATGTGAGGACACCATGTAACTACTATTGATTGCTTACAGTGTGTTTTATTTCATGGGAACAAATACTCCGCTCTTACAAATATTTGAAATTAGGCATACAAGAGCCTTCTTTAAGGGCTTAAAAATTGCTAGTACTTTATCTGTCAAGAACCACATTCTAGTTAAAATTGTGTGTTAAAAGCAGTCAAAGCACAAGATGTAGTTGGTGTTTGTGGGTGCCTTTTTTCTTTAATGACCTAACACACACTGCTTCCATGTTGCTAATTGTAAGAACTTCTGTTTACTGCATGACTAGTACGACAGAAGTTTTGATTAATCAAAATTGTTAGCATCTTCTTGTATTAAACCCATATTTAGATAGAGAGGTGCTGTTTTGATGTACATTTCTCTTTTCTTATCCTGGCTGGTATTTACTGAAGCAGAATTCTATTATTTCAATAAAATGGCACATGCAAGTTATGAAAGTCCCAGTCACTGTGAATTATATATAGCTACTGTAAAAAGACTGGCAAATTTTAGCTTCTCTAGGTTTTCAAAAGCCAAGGTATTAATTAAACAGAGGTGTATAAATACACAGCTTTGATGAAGACATTTTTCGTAGTGAGGATGTGTCTGCTGTTTCCATAGTCTGCAGGCACACTGCATACAAAAACAAGGCAGCAACTGTGCTGGTTGGCATCGTAACCAATATAGGGCAAAAGCAATTATTATGTGTGGAAAACTGTAATGGAAATTTATATCAACAACAGAGGAAGAACTGACATCTGAAAAAGTGCATGAAAATAAAACATAATAAAGCAGGGATATCATCTTCCCACGGTACTGCACAAATAAGAGTATGTGTGCAGAAGGGCCTCTTGAAATAAAAATGTGGGACTTCAGATAAGAGATGTGCCTTTCTCATCCACAGTTCTGAGGAAAAGAGAGTTTCTTCTCATGGATCTGGATGCAGTTGTCTTACACTACTCGAGTACTAATTTAGGCTTTTCAAATGGAGCAAGTGTGTTTTAGGTACGCTTGTGCCTGAAGTGATGCACGCACTTTGTTTCAAAGGGATGCAGTGCTGCACTGACATCTTCATGACAGCTCAGTATAAAGGTCCTTTCTCTAGCATTTTGCCATTTTTTCATCTTTTCATTTTGTGATCCTATCTCTGTAGAAGCTGATTTAGCTGCATCTTGCAAATTAATTTATGAAGTGAGAGACGGGGAAAGAGATTAATCTGTCTGCATAGTATATTAAAATAAGAGAGTAAGATGCTTTTCTCCTCTGGAATAGAGCTTTGGGAGACTTTGTTATCAGAGGTAGTAAAATGAAGCCTGAGTGATCTCAGAGGTAAGAAGCACTCTTACTTATGTCCTGTATTTTTGTGAAACCTCTATTAGAAGAATCTAATACATCCTATATATCAACCTTTTGGGCAGAGAAAGGATTCCAAACTGTTTCTGAATGTCCAATTTAAGCATTTGGCCATTTGTTATTTTCAAGGGCACCTGAAAATAACTCTGAAAGAAAAATCTTTGCAGGCTGGGGGTGATAACTGAGCTCAACAGCAAATTCTTCAGGTCTGTGTGCTAAAATCTAGATTTTTTAGGAACAGACATAACACTGATGGGAACATTGAATTATGACTTATTTCTCCTCCATCAACTTACCTTTGAAAGTTTTAGTCCTGAATTCCATTTCTACCTTGTGAATCAGCTAAGAATCATATGCCCCATAAGCTTTTAAAACAAAGGGGGTTTCAGGACTGTGGACAATAATCACATTCAGAAAGAATTATTGCAAAATTAATTGTTATTTATTCTGTCAGAGATTGGGGGGAGGGGAGGAGGGCGCAGAAATTTCTGTAAAGCTGGCATATCCACTAACAGAATATTCACATTTCTTTGGCACTTATTGACTGGCCAGTGGGTTCCTTGATCATTGCTTACTAGATGTTTTAGGAGAAATTGTTGATTTTGTCTCAATTCATGTCCTATTTGGCCCAATAATGAGAATTTTATTAGTGGCTTTCATGAGAGCAGAAACAGATAGATAAATTAAAATCTTGACTTAAGATGAAAGAAAACCCTTGGTCTTGGCAAATACTCTTTTTACTTAAAGTGAGGTATTTAAATCATATTTTTTAAGTCTGCTTCCATGGACCGTTATAAACCTACACATTCCACTGTTTTATGGGGTTTTTTAATAGAAGGGGTCATCATTTTCATTTAAAAGAAATATTCAAGTCAAATTTTCTACTGTCACTACAAGGAGAAAGACAAATTGCTTTTCCTCCTAAGTTGTTGCAGTTTGATTCTGTTCCTCATGGTGCTGCCATGATAAATAATGCCCATGTAGATAATTTAAAGTTAGATGGTAGCTGGCCCTTCTGTGGGATTCTCACTATGGTGGTGGACTCAAGGTGAGGCAAGACCAGCTCAGGGCTCAGAGGAGTGTAGGGCTGGTGCTGACAAACTCCCATGGTGAGTGTGGGGCTGCCAGGCAGCCAGAAGAAGAGAGAGAGTGGAATATAGAGAGTTTTTATCACATTTTCTCCTTGCTAACAAGGACTGCAAGGGGGAACACACTGCATGGATTACAATAAATCTATGACAGGCAAAGGAGTTTGGCTGCTCCCTCCACGCAGGGTCCCTGCACTGCTTCTCATATAAACTTGATATTACTAGCAGAAGCTAGTCTCTAGAGTGGGGTTTCTAAATCCTTTCAGAGAAAATCACTTTCAAAGTGTTTTAACTACCTATTGATCAACTGCCAGAAAATGACAACTTGCTATCACTGCTGCTAACCAAAGGTGAGGATAGGGGACATGGCATATTGATTCTTGGGTGTTTATTCTACTGTGAAGAACAAAAATAATAAATGGTGTGAGGTGGGGAATTGATTCTTCAATGTTTATCCTGATACAAGGAACAAACCACCAACAGCAGAAGTGGGCAGGAGCCAGGCTCAAAGCAGATAAAAGTAGGTTCTTCGATTCACATGTGGCTGAGAAGTGGAACAGAGGATGCTTTGAGTGCCAGGGTCTTATGTGGGTTCAAGGGTTGGTGGAGCAGGTTCATAGAAGAGAAATGTGTTAATGGTTGCTAAAACATGGCAACCACACCTGCCTCAGGCAGACTGTGACCTGCAAACGCTGGAAGATGGGAGAGTTTGGGAGGCACATACCGTATGAGTTTCCTATGTTCTTTCAGTCCTGTCAGAGTCAGGATCCTGAACAAGGTGGATCTTTCCTTTGACCTGATACAGCTTTTTTTTTTGTTCTTGTCAGGCACATCCGTTTTATAAATAGCAATGCTATCTCACTGCTTCCTACTTTGGCTTCTCTATTATCTCATCCATCAGCTGTTTCTTGTCTTTCTGACTGCCAGCAAAGATGAACATTCATTATGTGTCCAGATGGTACCTTGCACAGTTGGGGTCAGCCTGGTGTGACCAAGTGCTTTCACAATGTAGCCATTATTAAGAAATAGCATAGAAACATGGGGGGTTGTAGGTTTCCTTCTTTTTGTTGGCCTCTGGGTTTTGTTATGATTGTCATTTGGCTTCTGTAACCCAAATCAAATTAGTTAACCTTTTTTGTCAAGACTGAAATGTTCCCAGCAATGTAGAGATCTTCTCAATGTCTCCCTTTGCCATGTAGTGAGCAACTTCAAGGGTTGTGGAATCATGGTACCTTTTACTAATAAGTTCTTGATTTTTCCCCCCTCTTTATATTAATGTAAATAATTTAGTATCTTGATGTATTGGTCTTTTTTTTAATTGACACATAAAACAACCAACCCCTGGTTGACACAAGAGTGCTTTTTTTTTTGTTCGACTGGGGCTTGGACTACTGAATTTTTCAAAAAAGTCATCCTTGCAGGTTTACTGGGAAATTGGGTCATAACTGTCTGTCCTTTGGTGGCTGGGTGTTCACAAGTACCATCTATGCTCTACCATGGTATTTGAAGAATTCAGTGAAACCTACAAGCCCAAGTTGCCAGCTATAAAACAACAGTGCTGTAGCAAGACTGTAAAACTGTCCAGGGAGAAACATAATACAAGGTAGCCTGAAAACCTGGGAATTAGAACTTGAAAACAGTGGAATTGAGAATCAGCCATGAACAAGGTGGTTGCATTGGTAAATTCTGGGCACATATTTGCAGTGCAACTCTTAAAGAGGGCAAGTTTGGTCTAAATTGAATTCCTGTTGTAGATTAGGGAAGAGTTTATCTCACAGTGCTAACTACTGATGAAGAACTGACAATTTTTTCAGGACATTTGTGGTTTTGAGAACATCCATATCTAAAAGACACAAAAGAAAACACCTAGAAGATGCTAATTAGCACTGTATTTTTTCTATAAAATTGTAGAATATCCTGGGTTGGAAGGGACCCACAAAGATCATCAAAGTCTAGCTCTTAAGCTGAGATCCAAGCCTTTGTAAGCAAATGATTTGTTAGAAAGAAATAATGGATGAATAAGGTTTCTGTGTGTATACTTACATAAAAAAAGGATTTTGAAATGTGTTCATTATTGTGCAAATAAGGGCTGTTCCCTAATACCCAGAAGTAATGAGTTTTAAAGATCCTTTCCATAGACTTGCATACCAGCTTGACAGACAGATTGTTTGGATTTTAAGTACTCAGACTAGCAAAAACGTCCAAAAAGGGAAAATCACTGGAATTTCAGATTTGGATAATCCCATCAATCAACCTGTTTTCCCAGCTGGGTAAAATTTTTGTTGATTTAGGGAAAGAATAACAAAATCCTTTTTCACTACACCTTCTGAAATACTTACAGAAGTTCACATCCATACATCTCCCAGAGGAGATGATGTACACAGGGTGTATGATGGCAGACACTAAGAGTTTGCTGACGCAGGGAACACGTCGCTCCTTTCCCTTAATGTCAAGTGTTCATTTAATTAACTTGCTTAGGTGACTGTATTTTGCTACCAGTTATTTTCAGTAATGAAGTGAAATACTCTGTTTGTGCAAAACACAAGTAAAGTTGAAACTGAAGTGTGTCTTCTCATTTGTAGTAGGAGGCAACTACAATAGAGCTGCCAAGAGAGGGGCTGACTCATTACAATCCCAGACAGTATATAGAGGAATACATCACATTTCTGTTGCCTTAAGTCCCCTGAAACTGCTACTAACTCCAGCTTTGGATGGGTGTGCTGGAAATTTCTTGCCTCACTGAACTTAATGCAGCCCTTGGTTTGTGCCCACAGGGTGCTCGGCTTGTGTGCGATACACTGAACTTGTAGGAGGAGTGAGAGCACTTAGAAGTTACATCACCTTCCTGTCATCCCTAATACCACTGCAGGTTTCTGAACCAGTCTCATATCTTCTCCCTGTGGCCGGGGCAATGGTTTGGTGTCAAGGCATCTCCAGGGGATTTTTGCCTCCCAGCTGCCTCTTCTAATATGTGAGGACGTGGCTCGGTTTCTGTGCTCATCACAACTGCTTCCTCCAAGGTAAATTGCATATTAAAAGCACGTTCACAGATACCTCGAAATGTGGCAAGCCCATGGTCAGTGTGGGTTGCTGGGATTTTTTGTTTGTTTTTATATTAGAAAACCACATGGGGCCTTAAGCAGGATGTCTTTCAGCCTTGCTTTCAGAGCACCCTTTCTTCCTTCTTAACTCTGCCATTAAAAATTTGCTTTGGGCTGATGCTTGGTGCTGAAAGCTTGGCCTGAGGGTTTATTTTTCTGTGTGAATTTCAGAAAACTGGCCAACAAAAAGAGGTGGTTTTGAGCCATAGTGAGATTTTTTTCTGAAGAAAAATTCACACATTTGTGCTGTCTGTCTGCTTTAGGGCTGGTGGTGGTGAAGGAATTGTGTGGCCATACCTATGTGCCCGTTAGCCCTGTCTTATTATTAAATTTTGAGCTGATTGTTCAGGTTCAGGCAATTTGTCAGGAAGGTATAGACAAAGACCCTGAAAATACTGACTTTCTACAATTGACATGAAAGCCAGTCAGAGGAGGGAGATCTTACACCCTGTCCTGAGGTGAACATCGGTGAGCCCATGTAGGTGTTCCTCCCTAGGACAAAAATCCATAGGAGACTGGATATTATTGCCTCTGCTGCTTATGGAGCTGCTTTGTTCTAATGTGTACTTCTTGGGAAACCTGTAAGAGAATTTTTTTCCCCCCTTCTCTGAACAGACTGCAAGATCAGGCAGCCGCACTTTATATCTGGTCCTTTTGTAGTAGACAATTATCAGTCATATGCATATGTGATGCTCGTACTGGTGTATCTATGACACCCCTAAAGCATCTTTCTGAGCCCTTAAACAAATTTGTTGTAGCAGTAGTATCTATCTATCTATCTAGAGCATTTGCAGTTGTATCTAGATGTATCCATTGGATTTCAGCTTCCTGGTCATTTGAGGATGGAGGAAGGGTAACCAAACCATCAAGGTTTTAAAGTATTTTACTTCTCTGTGTGGAAGACAGGTTCGGGTTAACAGAAAGTCAAATTCTGTTTGGTAAATGACACAAATGTTGAATGAAAATGATTGCTTGAAGAATTTGTAAGCTTATCTTTCATGTTTCTCAGTGCTGCTGATATTACTTGGGGCAAGTGAACCGGTAACTCTTCTCAACTCAATGGGTCTTCAGTTTCACCATCATGTTTCTTATAATAAGAGAAATACCCAAACCAATCAGTAAAGACTTGCTTAAAACAGTGAACGGGATGTTATTGATAGCAGATGTAGGGTTTGCAGCCCGGTCCTGGGGTCACACCGATGTCCCCCTTGGTGAATGAGGGGTGTCCCAAAGCTCCCGTGAAACATGTGAGCCAAGGAGCATCTCCACTGCCCGGGTAGGGTCGGGGCTTGTTGCCTGCGGTGGGGGTCGTTGGGAGTCCTGCAGGTTTGAGCCTGGGCTGAGCCATATCTGCGGTTTAGCAGCTCCAGCCCGTCGGGCCGAGCGGACAGCCCGGGAAGCGGGGTGTGGCTTTCCTTGGGGACGANCCGCACCCGGCGGGGATACAGCCCCCGGCTCGGGGGATGCCCGTCCGAGCCGCGGGAATCACTGCCCGCCCTCTTGCAAGAGCATCTTCCTTTCCTGAGGCTGATCCGCTTGCTCAGGGGAGAGAGGGTGATGTGGCCTGCCGCGGGCACCGGCGGCTTTCTGGTGCCCTGTTGTCGCTAGAATTATTACCTCCGACAGCAGCTGCCCAAGGCACGGCAAGCCCAGGCCGGGAGCTGGACGTAAGGATCCTGCCGGGGGTGTCAGCTCCATCCTCTTCTCTTCCCTATAAGGCCACGAATGCCACTTCTGAAATGAATTTGTGCCACATCTTCTCCTTTTGCTTGTTGGAGAAGTTGGAGGATATTCCATGGTTGAGGTTTCATGCATGTTAATGTGTACTGCTGGCTGGTGCGTCCAGCTGGCTCCCTTATTTGTTCACTGCTATTTTCAAAAGAGACAAGATCTGGGAAGATGGTGCTGTTGTGCTCGTCCTCCCCCCAGCACCCACAGAAAAGGAAAGTACGTGGAAACTGATAAGTGGACCTTCACTCTATAATTATAATATGAGCATGTCTCAATCATTTTTCATCCTAGCTGCACTTGGCAAACATTGCCACCTGTTCCAGTACCTTTATCAAGTCTTTCAGATGCACTTGTGAGCTTTTGGCTCTTGAAAACACACAGTAAAATAATAGTTGGACCACTTAGAATTACTGGGTCCCCATCTCTTACTGTTTTGACTTGCTTTAACCAGAGCTTCCGTGGTGCCTTGGGCAGTGCTAGTCCTGACTCGGTCATGCCTGTGAGTGTGAGTGATGCTGCCTTCTCTAGGGTGTACCTATGTGTGTATGTTTGTGGGGTGTGTTGCTGGTTTACCTGTTCAACTCTGCACTTCACACTCAGAGGAGAATGTGATTCTGCCATTCCTTACTCGGTTTCTGTTAAATGATTGTAAGCTGGGGTTTAGGTACTATGTCCGTCTATCAGAGGCCTCTCTCATCCATAAAGAATGCACTGTGTGGATTTGCTTGAACATTCAGTGCTCTTATTAGAGCTGCCCTGTTTGCACACATGAATTCTCTCCCTTTAGTTGATTCCCACACTGCTGTGACTGGAAGTTCTTTCTGTGTATGACCAGTCTAGCTTCATACCACTGGGGTGATGCTTGTTCACATCCCTTTTCTGTTTGCTGGGTAAAAGCACCAGTGCAAACTTCAGAGAAGCTCAGACAAAAATATTGAGTCAATTATTAGTCCATTTGTGGTAGTTTCTAAATTAATGTTGCTCTGGCCGCCCTGTGGAACTTGTACCAGGGTACAAATGGGTAAATGTCAAATAGACTAACTCTGACAGCAGTATTATTTAGTGAATTATTTTGAACTCAGAGTTTGTTTAAATGTGTACTATTGCATTAGAGGTAGTTGTCTTCAACAGGTTTTGACTTGTAGATACATAAAGTATTTTCACTGAAGGTCTGAGCCCTTTGATAGTTAAACTTACTTACACTGTTATACATAAAATATTTGAAGTTGCGTTTTTTTGGTAACATTTCACATGCTCTTTAGAAATATTCCACAGATGTCCAAGGGCTTAGCACAGGTAAAAACCAACCATGCCACGTAAAGCACATCATTAGTATAATGGAATTATTACTGTTGCACTGATAGGCCTCTCCAAATCAAATGCAGCTCTGAAAGGTCCAGTTCTCTTCTCGCTTTCACCACTGTCAGTCAGGAATTAGTCTGTGCAGTCTATGGTCTTAAAATAACGAACAGCTGGTAATGAAAGTAAGACGTCAGATGTCTACTATTTATTTACTTCATTTAACATTCCTTACAAAGCGTGTCTAATAAAAATAAAATTATTTTATAAAGGGGAAGGAGGAGACTTACCATTTTTATTCTGAATCCTCGAGCTTTTAAGGAAAGTGCAACTCACAATTTTAACAAAAGATGTGAAGACTGTGTAAATACAAATTAATTTTGTGGCGTGCACAGCATGACTGCATCTTTAATGCTAAAGTTATGACTATTGTGTAGTCAGTAATGTCAAAGCTAGAGGTGCATAACATGTAATTAACCTGTAACACTCTCTGTCATGTCATATGACTAAGTACAATATTGTAGCGTGCTTAACGGAATACATTAAATGTGTTACGCCAATCTCCATTTCCTTACTCTGGTGAAGTTTCTGTTGGAGCCTTATTTGATTTTTCCTAAGCAGATGTATATATATGGTGATAGTTCAGCTAATGATATTATCTTCTGTTGCATGGCTAGAATGACATCAGAGCTTTCAGCTCTATGGTCTGTGAGATCTAAACTAATAGACGTGATCTAGAATAACATTTCAGGCTGTGATGCGGTACTCCAGAACCCCAATACAACTCACTGCATTCAAATGTTCTTTACGGAGTCTCAGACAGTGGCAAAAAGCTCTTCAATTGAGAAATGGCAACTTCAGTTATCCAAGTAAACTGGTGTATATACATCCTCCTTAAATTACCTAGCTATTTTATGTATTAGCTATGGATTGTACTTATTTTTTCTTTCTCAACTTGCTGTTTTCCTTATGTTTTGTTATCTCATTTTACATATCCTTCTTTCATGTTATTTCCTGGAGTTTTAGAAGCTCAAAAATAGCTCTTCTTTTTTTTTTTTTCTTTTAACAATATGCTCTTAAACATTAATTTACTTTTTTTTTTTTTCTGAGTTAAGGCATTTCCCTTCATTCTAGTGATTCTTCACTAAAAAATTTTAACTGCCTCCTCCTTTCCGTATCTATTGTAGTAGCAATGACAGCACATTAAATTATGGTACTCTTAGGAGGCTGTCAGTCTAGCCTTAATTTAAATATATAGAGAAGCTGTTAGTCAGTGGAAAACTTCAAATACAGTCAAGTTATGATGAAGGAGAACTTTCACACCAAGTTTTAACAGATTTATTAACTTCAAGTTTGGTGCAATGCCCAGGAAGATATTGTGCCATTCTATTGATTGGGTCAAGTCTGTGTACAGAACTGCCACCTGATGAGCTGAAGTAGTAATCAATTTGGAACAAATTGATATAATCCTGTCCGCAGTAACAGTGGGGTATAAATAGAGTAAATTCATTGATGTTAGAATGTGCTTCCATATTTCTGACTGTTGGAGCACATCACAAAGGAGCCTACAGTAGAAAACTCATTTTTAATCTTAACAGTTGCATGTACAGATGTATAATTTTGAGGGATTTTATTTGCTTTTTGTAACAATTTGATGTGCAAGAAAATGTCCTAGGGCATTGTCCATTAAAAAAATTAGGAAAATTTTTTGTAATCTGCTCCAAAGTCAGGTCCCGACATTTTTTGTATCCATGTGTTTATTCATGTGAGTGGTTGCCTCTCATGCTTTTTATGTATTTCTGAAGATTTGTCTCTCACCTTCACTCCTGATGCATTTCTCAGCACAGAACACATCGTCTGTGGCTATCAATGTCTCTCGACCGTCTTTCACATTAGGCCTGCATTTACTGAAATCCTGTGGTGTCACCAAGAGAAGCTGCTGTTGTTCTGAAAGAGCAAAACCCCCTCTCACCTAATGGAAGATGCTTTGGGATAAATTCTTCTTCTTTTTGATTTGCGGCTGTTTAAGTGCTCTGAGGGTTTTTTGAGGGATCACAGCTCCACTGCTCTAGACAGAATGCTTTTCTTCTGTAATCACTGGGGCTCAGAGCAATGCGTGGCTAAATGGGCCATGTTTATTTGCAGGCTGTACTCTTTCTCCTCCTTCTGCAGCTCTAAAATGCCAAAATGCACCCGTGGTCCTGCTGTGTAAATGGTGTGAGCAGAGAGGTCATTCAGGACAATTCAGTATTGCCTATTTTTTACGGATGTGGCTTCATGGCTACTCTTCAATCTCTTGCTGAGGTTAGGCAGGTTTTGAAAAACCAAGCAAACAAGAGCCTATCAAGACAAGGCCTGTAGGGTCAAGTGCTGTCTTTTTTTAGGCCAAGCTGATATAGTGGGAAAAATGGACAAGCTTTTAAATATGTGAGGCTTTTGTCAAGTCATATATGGAAACCATCGTATCTATGAGAGCACTAAGCCTTGCTGCTATGGAATGAACTATAGAGTGTTTGTTGATTGGTGGTAAACAAGATTCTTTGGCTGAACTCCTGGCAGAAGGCACTTGAGTAGCTATAAAATTGTGTTGCTCACGAAACATGCAAGAGTTAGACAAATATGTCAGTGAAGTAACGGGGTGAGGGTGAATGGATTGGACTTTACAAATAAACATGTCCATATGAACTGAAATGTTTTTGGGTTCCTTGAGAAATAATATCTGTGTATAAGCAGTGTTCAGGCTCCCTAATGAACAAAACCTTTTAAGGTTTTACACAGGTTTTTTTTACGGTATACCTAGGTAAAATGATGTTCATTTGCAAGCTTAGGACCCTTACAGGAAGAAAAATCCTTTGTTAACTGGAAACATTTTCAGATCTATAGTCAGGTACCTTAGTGGAAGGAATTTGGACCAAACACTTGTTTCACTTTTGCTGGTGAAAATGAGAAATAACCCCACTGAAATTAATGGAATCCCATCAATGAACGTTGAGGATAAACTGGTTTGCTGTGCTTATAAAAAAGTAGAAAACAATGTATTTCTTTTATATGTTTTTTTAAAATTTATTTATTATAAAGGTAAAACTGATGTCTTAAAGAGTGATTTTTTAAAACATATTCAGTTCACAAAGTTTTTGTGTGACATGCATTTCAAAACCCTGCAGTGATTTTTCAGCAGCGGTACCCTTGCTAGTATCCCAAGGAAACAAGTGCTGCCATGTGTGAGTGTTAGTGGCATATTTCCAAACACAGGTTCATGGCTGTACAGCTCTGCACAAAGCCCAGGCTGATGGGTCTGAGGGACATCTCCTGTCTCCAGAGGGAGAATGTGTTTGTGCCATAATGCATTGAAGACAAGCATGGCACTGAACATGGATATGACGCTGAAGTGTGCCCTGTGATTGACTGGAACTTGAGTATCACCTCTGGGGAGTGTAGCAGTACTGTAGGCACACAATTCTTCTCACTCAGCTTGGGGTTTCAGTTTGTGTATTAAACACTCCGTACTTTTGCTGTATTTCCTGCAAGAAAGACACATTTTTCAGATGGGTGTCCAGGGTGCTTTGACTCAGAAAGGTCTCGACAAAGGCCTCAAAAAGGACCATGAACCTTTTTAGAGAAACTGATTTTGATTGCAATAAGTTTAGACTAAAAATAAGAAAGTCATAGCCCTCGTTCAGAACAGGCACAGCAAAGGAATAGTTTCTTCTGGAAAAAATTAAAAATCCTGCTACCTCCAGCTAGGCTTTTCGAAACACATGTTGTCTGAAGTGTTGCTGATGCCTGGGCTCTGTCTAGATGTACAGGGGTGTGCCCTGAAGGCTCATTGCTGAGCTGACTCTGGATGAACTAGCCTTGGTAGCAGAAAATGTCTCCCTACAGTGGCAGAGATTGAGCTCACACAGCAATGCTAGCCTTCCACCTGGACACAATTTGAGAGGTTTACATGCAGTGCTTCATAGATGTGCCTGAAAAGCCAGAAACTCTCAGAAGGCTGCCTGGTGGAGTAAAGTTCTAAAGCAAAGGCCTGAGCTTATTGTGACTAGAGATACTCTGTCCAACTTAATTAGGGCTTTCTGCTGATATGTGTAGCCATACTGACATTTTGCTGACCCTGGAAGCAAGACTAGCAGCAGAAATGTGTACAGTCTTGTACAAGTCTAGTCTGTGTTGTTGCTGGGAAAAGGAGGGATAGTCAAGTCATAGGAAACGGGAATGATATTATGTTCAGGAATTAGCTGTAAAGGGTGATGTTTTCTGCCATTCAAGCAATTAGTTCAGGTAGACAGAGCTGGAAAGCCTTGCAGGACTATTGCTTCCTCCTGTTTAAAATAAGAATGCAGAAGGCATATTCTTACACATCAAAGTGAGATGAAAGGTATTTGCTGTTTATGTATACTTTTCAGCAGCAGAAAAAATAGAAGTTTTCCAAGAAATGAAGTACCATAGGAGAAAAAACCCCAACCTACCTCCAAACTCAAAAATTCTCTGAGATTGGCTACTGCAGTTTCTTCACAGTGAGCTCAGATCACCTTTTCCAGCTAAGTACTAAGAGGAAAGGAGAAGTGAAAGGTTTTTCTAATGTCTGCCCTAACTTCTGTAATTAATAGAAGGGATAATTTACTGGTTACTCAGCTGAATTATAGACTAGCAAGAGCAACATAACATCAGTAACTTGGGAGGAACAAGAAAGAGTTTGTACTTGAGTGAATGTTTCTCTCCCAGCAAGAAACATCTGAGTCACAAAAAAAAAGTCAGTCCCTTATACCAGGCAGGCAGGTGGCAGCTTTTGTCTCTGTTTTTGGTTAAATAGCAAGATGAATTAAGGGGTGGTTGATCTCCTTACATGTCTGGGCCTCTGGACAGCTTGTGTCCCAATGTTTATATAAGTTCTGTCTAGTCGTTTTATAAAACTTTGTTTATCTGGCAGGAAGAATAAGGCAGCATTTTACACACGTAGTGCCAGCTCTACAACTGCATCAAATGGCAGAATAATCAGGCATTTGGGAGTAACTGCTTGGTTAGTTGTGCCAGCTTTGTAGCAGACAAAACCACCAGAGGACTGAGCAAAGTGAAGGATATAAAATTCAGAAAGATTATTCTTTTCTTATGTTGCTCCCATCTTGAGTGACTGCGCCTGGGCACTGGTCCACAGCAGCATCATTTTCACACACTGAGAGTCTGGCCCAGATGTGATAGATTTAAGGGATAGTATGGATACTCATTAAGGATAAACTGAACAATCATGAGAAATGTGTTCTCTGACAGTAGCAAATTCTTGTTGCTATTTCTGTGTTGTTTGGGACAGAAAGACAGAAAAACTATTACTGCACTGTTGGTTGGTTTAGAGGATTATGCCAGTACCTGGTAAACATGTTTGGTTTTTGGTTTTTTTCCCTAGGTGCTACAGGGACTACTAAAGATGTGTAAGTACTTACTCTACTCTACTCTTTTAAATATATAACCCTGGACATATTTTCAGTCCTACTAGCCTTACACCAGATTTAGTCATACATGATTCATCTGGCTTCTAACATATAATCAACACTACCAGATGTTTACTGTCTTTAGTGACAGCTTTCATCTCCACAAAACAACTCCTTGTCTTGTTTACTTTTCTACAGATTTTTTTGCTTGTTGTTTCTCTAACAGAAATCTCTTTTCTCTGCTTCTGTTGAGGCAGTTGTCTCACAGAGGTGGTTTTGTTACTTCAGACTGCTTTTCCCCGTCATGTGCCAGTGCACCTTTTTCCAAAGGCCAAGTAATTGTATGAAGCCAGCACATAAATTTCCACCAGGCCCAGTGAGAGATTTAGAAAGCCACTGAGACAAATTTCCCCTCTTTGCATGAGACCCACTAACCCATCCAGCTTCCTTTTCAAAGTACCCCCACCTTCTCTAGGTATTCTCTGCATTAAAGATAGTATCTATTAGGTTGATGCAGGGTAGCAGAGGGCAGCCCTACCCATCCTGTTTTTCTCCAAATGTGCGAGGTCTTTTATAGAGCTATTTTTATTTGCTGATACAGAAGGGTACAGGCACAGCTTTATTCAGCCATAAATTTATTTTTCCATCAAAGGAAACCATAAAGAACTCCTCCCGAGGTCTTGCCTTCTTCTAGTTCATGTAATTGGTATTTGCCACTAGAGTTTGCAACTGAGGGACCTGGGAAAGATTGTTATGTTATGCAACAGGAACATTCTTCTGTTTTATTTACTTCCCTCAGAATAACTGCTCTAATTAGATGGAGGAATCGTGGTGTAGAAATGAGGGCAGTCAAGTCAGATAAACAAGGGGAGAGAAGATCTTAACAACAGGCTTGTCCTTGCTATTACAGAGCACAGCTGAGAACTAACAACAGGTGTCACTTGGCTGATCAACACTGTTGCCACAGATACTCTTGAGATCTGTGTTACCTCTGTAGTCTGTTTTCTGGACTTGCAGTGGCAGACAATAAATAAATTATGGAAGGCAATCTTGTAAGGAACCTCTTCTTGATGCAGCCTGCAGCATCACTGCCCTCAGTACTTCTGTATTTACAAACTCACTGGTTTAATTGATATTATTTATATTTTTTATCGTTCAGTTTAGATGATTTAAGGACTGACTTAGAACTGCACCTTTCTCTTTGCTCATCAGTAGTTTTAAATTTCAGAATTGCACGCACTGTTAAATTATGAATGTAGCAGGCGTGTTCCTGTGCTTGAAGGAATGGGGATGTGTAGAACTCCGTTTATATGTGCATTTATAGAGCCAGGCTGCAGGAGTTAAAATGGAAGCATCCTACTTATTAGTGTGAGTTCATCTGTCATGTTTCAAAATAGTATCAAGATAACTTAGAAAAAAATTAATTACTAGTGCAGTCTTCAGCAAAGGGAAAGGGTCAATCCTGGAGCTATTACTCATTCAGATTAAGGATAGTGGAGCCAGCCAAACAACCCATGTGAGTAATAGCATGGCTGGACCTTCTCATCAGATGTTAGAAACACAGATCTACTAACGAGGAATGGCAGTGATGACCCAAAAGCCGTAATCAGGCCTTCTAATATTTAACAGAAGATTTTTATGGAGGAAGTAAAATATCAGAAAAACTATTTTTGTTTCATAGAAATGAACAAAGCAGATTTATATTAACTAACATTATAGATCCACAGAAGCTTTTTACACCTTTTTTACTTTCATCAGCTAAAGCTTCTCTTTAAATGACCCCTTTTCTTTTTTTTTTTTACTGTCAAATTTCAGTCATATCAGTTCTGATCCAGAGGAGCGGTTAGGTGTGTCCATCCTTACAGCATGCTCTTTGATACTGAATCTGGTTATGCTAATGTGAGATTTCTCATTTCTTGACTGTGACTCATTGCCAAAGCACCACATCTCCTGGAGTAAGCAGCCAGATGGAAGGAGAGAGGGCTGGATCCTGCTCTGAGCCCTCCTGGCTGACTGCAGGGAAGTTGCTTTGCCTTAGGGGCCTGGAGTTTGTCCACCAGTGAGATAGGGATGATGATATGATCTTCATCTGCACAGTGCTGTGACACTGAGGGCTGTGTGGTGACAAGAAGGACATATGCTCTGAGAACGTGTCTGCCCTCCGTGCTCCTGCCCAGAATCTGTCAGCCAGCTTCAGCCCATGCTCCTGCCCCACTCATAAAGAAGCATTCCTCACTGCTAACTGGAAAAGCTTAGCTGTGGGAGAAGTAAAGGATATGCTGCAAAGTAATGCAATGCCTGCGATATTCAGTGCGTGGCTAAGTCTGGGGGAAGATTAGTTACGGCAGGAAGGAAAGGACACAGCAGTTCAAGCCTGTTTGAAAATATTGAGAGGAAATCCATCAAATACAAATGACAGGCCCTTGTTCTCAAGAAACACCAAGAATCTGAGGAGTAGTTGCCTGTCGCTTGTTCAAAGTTCAATGAATCATATCTGGTGGGACTACGGAGCACAGCTAGAAGGAGTCTGTGTAATGCTCGGCACGAACAGAGTCATAAAAGCTGAGGTAAGAAAAATGTGAATGGAATGAATTAGTGTGAATGCCTATCATCTGACATTTAAAATAAGTGAGAAATGGCAGCTTGTTTTACCATCAAATGGACACAGGACTGATGGATGTAAAAGCTGACAGATGAACAAAGTGTGCTTTTCAGACTTTGGGTGACAGGAAGCCTCTTGGGACAGACAAAACCTTACCAAAAGAAACGCTTATTCAGCTGAAAATTGAATGGTGTTGTGTGGACTTGCTGCTAAATCTGCCTGTTGGCTCCAGGACCCTGCCCACACTACCTGCTGAAAACCATGCTCTTGGCTCCTCTGCAGATGTCAACAGCACCTGAGGCAGCGACACAGCAGCCAATCAGCACGAAGTACCTTGGACCGTTCAGTTCCTTTTGCTGCCTATTCCTGGTGCAGAAAGCTTATCCTAGCTTGCTCTCCCTGCAGGACTGCTGGACTCCTGTGTCCATGTCTCTGAGACGTGGCAATGGCAGCACTGCCGAAACCAAAGGAGCTTCTCTCCATTCTCACTCCCGCGTGGTTGAGGGTTGCTGTCGTAGCTTTGCTCCCCGGAGCCACCTGTGTTCACCCAGCCTGGGCACAGAAGCAGCACCTGCCTCAGTGGCTCAGCAGACACTAAACGTGTGAAATTAGTGGGCACCTTTCAAAAGGGGGTCTTGAGCCACCGTGTGTGAAGGCAAGAGGTGTGTGAATATGTGTAGTAAATAAGCTGGGGCAGCATTCCTTCCTGAGCCCCCCAGAAAGGTGTGTAAAATGGCTTCTTCCTTAAGTGCCATCACCAGAATTTTTCTTTCTTTTCCCTCTCACACTCCCATGTTCCTCCTGTCTCTGCTCACTCCCTCTTTTCTGGCAGGGCCACAACAGTTTGCCTCCCAGTCATCACCCAGCCCAAGAGCTGTGGTCTGTACAATCCCAGATTATTTTTGCTGTCGCGCATCTGAAAAAAAGGGTATTGCAAAATTACTGCTTTGATTTATAGCTAGTAAGAGGAAAGGAAGAAAGCAAAGTGTTTAAAAACCCTCATCTGCTTAATCATAGAGCTGGATAATTTGTTTTGGTGAGAGAATTACAGTAATGGTCTGGGATACCATATTACAAAACATTTCTGGAACGGAAGAAAATGGCCCTGTTTCCTACTAGAATATTTTCCTTTTTTTTTAAACATTGACATTAATTTTCAGTTGGATAATATTGATTATTATTCTTACAACTCCATTTTAGAGGCTTCAAGCTGTGCATGAAGTTCTCAGTGCTTTTAAAGGGCTCTTTTCTCTGGACAATGGCTAATCTGGATTATAGAAAATGTTCCCAATTGTATGAGAAGATCAATTCTGTGAAACATTTGGTTGGTTCGACAGAAATGACTGTTTGTAATCTTTTGGGACCCAAAGTCCCTTTCTTAAAGTAGAATTTTTTTTTTCCTAGAAATACATCCTCATTTCCACCCACTGATACACACAGGCTTTCCATTTTCTTCAGGAGAAACTGGCCCACACAAGGACAGAGCAGCTTCACAGTCCTCAAGAAAAAGTGTCTCTGCATTCTCTGGCTGTGTGTGAGGACAGTAAGATTACTTAGGTGACCACATGGGGTCACAGGAGATGGGAAATGCCTTCTGAAATGGCTCTAGTTCCTCCAGGAAGGGATGGCAGAAGGGCCAGGGAATGAGTTGATCAGTCTTTCTTGAGTGGTAAGATGTAGACAAAGACAGCAGACAAAGAGTCCTATGCCCTGCATTAATATAATTGCAAAATAATAAGATTTACTCCAAGCCTCTACTATTAAAAGGACCTGTATACCCTTATTCACTGTGGTCATGCAGAAAGGATGGTTGGTAATGTTCTGCCCCTTAGGAAGAAGATAGATGTGAGAAAATTTCCAAGTTGTAGCAGTATTTTTAAGGCATTTGCTCCCCTCCCAGGAGGTTTGAGGGCATTTTCTTGCACTTAAGACTGCATCTTGCTGTGAACCCTCTGCTCTTCAGGCCAGAATCTCATTAGCTTCAGAGCTCTGTAAGGGCATAGAGCCCCAACGATTAAACAGTAGGCACATCAACCTTTTAGAATAAATAAATTGGTTGCAGACCAAGCTAAAGTGCAGCTGCTGCCCCATCCATACCCAGCCATGGAAGCAGAGCTCAAAATCCAAATATTTAATCAAAGGTGGGTGAGTGATTTGTGTGAAGACTGATGGTGGGACACAGACTGAGACTGCAGCACAGGCATTGTACACTGAAAGATTGAGAATAAATTCCTTATATTTTTTTGTATTACATTTGCCTTCACATCATTGCTGGTTACTTTACCCCCTGCTCCAGTACAGCTACACTAGACAGTATATAATTGGGAGGAATCAAACCTCAGTGACTCTCTATTGATCTACAGACTGACCTGTGATTTTACCCTAAAGTTAAAGGAGAATTAATTGCCCATTTATATGGGATTAATAACAGCATTTGGTTTGCAAACAACTGAATTTAGGAACTGCAGTGCCTCATTTTACAGAGAGGTCCTGTAACAGCTTCTGGCTTCTGTAATAGCTGCTGTGAAAGTTTCTCTCTCTTCATCCTCAATCGCATGCCAGCACAGACGCCCAGTCCCTTTCAGTCATCTTTTGGGGGAATAGCAGTCCAGGCTTGCTCCTGTTACATGCAGAGCCTAATGTTCCTTTTATGTGGGGAGTAGTGTGGGAACTCTCTCAGGAAGAGTGTTAATTCACATGTTTCTGCTCCCAAATCTACTTTCAGATGTCACTGGTGGGGGTCATAAAAAGTAAGCTGCATCTTTTCTCAATCTTTTCTTCCTTCTGTACATTATATTGGAAAACTGTCCTTTTTTTATACCTGTGTGAGTACTTTGTTGAATGGTGTATGTCCTAAATTAAACTGGGTTCAGTAATAGTCCCCTTCTTCCCTTGCTCCTGAATTTACCCAGATGGTCATGGAGCAGCTGAAAGAAACAATCTGCTAACATGCTTTTTATCTTTTGGTGTTGCAGAGCAGAAGAATCCATATCAGATGACGACAAAAGGAGGTAGGTGCTCTGCTCAGCCAGGGCCAGCTTTATTTGCAATAGGCTGCAGTGAGTTCTCCCACCAGTTACAAATCCTTCCTTCCCTCCTCCTAACTCCCACCAACACCAGCAAAGCAGAGGAGAAACGAAAAGAGAGGAGGAAATCTCACACAGAGTCAAATATTGATGAGTCCACCTAGGCTGTTACTGAGCTGGGAGGGTGGGAACTTTGTGGCAAAAAGAGCACATTATCTCACAGCTGTAGGTGGTGTGCTCAATAAGGGCCGGTGGCCTCTGCCTTCACACCAACACTGCCACAGAAGATGCCATTAGCACTTGTGGGAGATCTCTGCTGGGCTGGAAGTTGAAGGAAGTATGAGTCTATCATCAAGCAAATTAGAAATTGTCTCAGAACTCCAGGAGCTGGAGCAGGTGTGATTAATTCAGAACCTAACACAGCAGAGCAGTATAAAGAGAGCCTCGGCAAGGAACTCCTGGCCCAGTAGAGGCTTTAAGGATCTAGTTTTTTACCTCTCTGTATCTGTCCCTGCTTTTCATGCAGGCCTTTTGGAGCCAGAAAGTATGCTCTGCAAGTCCATGAAGGGGAGAGGGTTGGGCTATGAAAGTACCTAAGACAGTTGTGCTCCTTACTATGAACAGTTTTCTCCAAGTGTGACCCTAAGCAGGGGGAGGCAGGTCCTATTTATTAATGAGGTCAAAATGCTATTTAACTGGTGTGTGTTGTTTGGAGTGAGGTGCTCTGGTGGTGCCAGTGTCAAACATCAATGTCAGATTAGCTCTGTCCTCAGCTGGATATATTCAGAAGAAGCTGGGCAGGTGGAATTTATTGTCACAAGGCAGTTGGGATCTAGTGATCAATATCAGGAACCTGAGTGAAAAAAACAGCTCCTTTCACAGGGAGAAGTGTGCCAGCTGAGCTCTGATGTGCCTTTAATGGTTTCTCTGCACCAGGAACTATGGTGGGGTTTACGTGGGCCTGCCGTCGGACGCAGCTGCCATGGCTCCCAGTCAGACGAAGGCTGCACCCAAAGGTACTGGCAGGCTGTGGATTGCATTTCTCCTCCTTTCCGGGTTCATTTCATCTACTAGGATGTACGTCCTTTAAAAATCAATTATGATTGCAGACAGACTGGCTAGCCTTGAAGCCTCTTAAGGCAGTGGGGCTATTTATACTTGTCAAAGGGATTGTTCCCGTTTAGTTAAAATTTAACACGCTTTTGCAGAAGGATCCTAGAGCAGATGATGACAGTGTAGGTACACGGTCTTCTGAACAGCTTCTCCACACTCTGAGTGCTCTGTGAGTTGAAAGAAAACAAAACCCTGTTAGGATTAAGAGGCTGTGATAGATGCACTTGCAGAGCCACAGAGCTATTTTTAGTTTGGAAGGTAGTTACTTGCATTGTGGTGAATTCCAGTAATGACAGTTAGTAAGTGCTTGCTTTCAGGTTTATTTCTGTTCTTACATGAAACCCAGCAGAAACTGTTTCTTTTCCATGTTATATTTTTGAGCAGTGGGGAAAAAGCATTAGATTTATAGCTATTTAATAGACAAGTCATAAACATATCATTATGAAATAATGTAATATTCTTTTGATTTAACACAAAAAAATGCTGCTGTCACATATGTACAGCACAGAGTTTAGTCACTGACTGGTGCTTCCAAAATTTGCTGCAAAACAAGAAAATGAAAAACAGGAACACTATTAACCAAAATAAATGTAGCTGGTTTTGTAACAGTACTAACTTTGTTGCATGTTGTTTTTTGGGTTTTTTTTAATATTTTAACCACCTTTGTCTTTTGTTTTCTAATTAAGATTAGAAGGAAATAAAGACATCAAGATGCAAACAGCTGGAGGTACAGTATGTTTTGATTAACATTATGTGCTTGGCATGTATTTGTTGAATGGAAACAAGATAGCAATGCTCCCTGTGATGCTCTGACTTGGTCTGGGAACCACCAAGTTACATCTCCAGCTGCATCACAGCTTCTAAAGGCTGGACCAGGGACCAGTTCTCAGTGGGTGCAGATATAGATTAGACAGTGGTAAAGTCATCTTCTTGGTGAGGATTGAGAAGCAAGGAAACTTTGTATTACCTCATTTGGGAATGAGTAAAAATCAAATATCCTTAGTGGTACTAAGACCTCCCATGAGAGGTACATCAGCAGTGCTTAGATCAGCATCTGCAGAGACAAAGATTTTTCCAGGAATGAGGATTTTGCAGTTAGAAAATATCTCCATTTTCAGGAGGACCTTGAAGACCACGGTGTGTCACCCACTAAGTAATGTACTGGAGCTTTCCCCTTGCTATGGGAGTATCTGTGGGGGCTCCATTTTCCACCTGCTAAAATACAACATTAAAGATTTATAGGGTCTATTCCTGAGTAAAGAGTTCTGACTAACTAGCTTAAAAAAAGAGTCCTTTGTAAGTTCATGTTTGCAGAAAAAATAAACGAAGTTTCTGTTCAGTACTTGAACTAAATAAACATTGACAAATTTTGATAGGGAACTGTTTTGATGTCTAGCCAGCAAGGAACTGAAAATTATTGAGCTGCCAACAATTTCCATAAGAAGCAGAGCCCTTTCCTAATTTAGGTGACGAACCAGAAACAGTTTTGACTGGTCCCAGTGCTGGACACAGGCCTTGTAGAGAAGAACACATATAGTAAGTGTCTTTATTATATGAGTGGTTAAAGCCCCACAGACTTTTCTAGGAGCACTCTTAAACAGGGAGAACTTCAGTTGGTCTTCACAGCTAATTTTGGGAGGCTGGCTGAGACATCTAAGCTAGAAACACCATCACCCTTGACCAGGGCAAGGCTCAAGCACCGTCTTGAGGTTGCACCTTTCCATCTGTGGTTTATGAACAGAGTTTGGGTTACTTAGGTCCTTGTCTAGGTGCTTTAGTTGAATGCCTGAGGCTGGATAGAATCAATCTCTTGACATTTTTTGCTATTTAAAATAGACAAAAGTGCACTTTGCCTTCATTCATGCGAGATCAGAGCTTAGCTGCTGACTCAAGTCCTACACAGATGAGCGGCTTCAAATCTACAAAGGGTCCTCTGAGCTCCACAAGTTTATGTGCATGTGGGTCTGCAGTTCATGGACTACAAATCTCTCAGCTTCTGATGACAACCCAGTTCTCTGGTTTATGCATAGAATGTTCCTGTAATGCTTTTCCACTATTGCTTTACCAGTCTACCTAAATCTGTTCCTTTCTCTTTTTTTTGAACAGTCTACTAAGACCAGTTGCCAGTGCTTTAGAGAGAGCTGTCTTTGTGCTGAAGAATTTGATATTTACACAGCCTTCCAGAGAGCAAGAGAGATCAGAGCACCAAAAAATCCAAACTGTTGCAAGTTCCAGCTACGGGTAAAGCTTAAAGTACAGCGTTGATTCAGTTTCCTATGATAGTTGCATTATGGAAACCTCCTGCTGTTCTCCAGTGAAAGATGAGATTAGTGAACTCACGGTGGATGTTTCTGCACAAGAGCTAACTTTGATGATCTGCAACTTATTTCTCTGTGGCCATATTGCAGATTCCATTAGCTACCAGCTACGCTTCATATATTTTCTCCAACAATTTTTGATAGATTTTATATAGAAAACCATCACTACTGTCCACTCAATAGTTTCTATGGTAGGTTCCTGTAAATTAATTGTTATTTTACTTTAGAGTAATATATTTGACAAGTTTGCATCTTTTTGGGAATATTGTAAATTTTAATATTTTTGCTGTGAAAACTTAAGAATAAGATGAAATAAGCATAAGACCATAAGGTTCTTTATAATTATTACTGTCACTTTTATACCATGAGACAAATAATAGTGTTTAATTTTCACCTTGGAAAAAGATATTGCTCAAGGAAATTGATTCAAATAAGAACAATGTACTTCATCATAGTATTTACATGTCTGTTTATATTTTTCTTCAGCTATATCTCTTTTATAAAGCACTACGTGCAAAAAAAAACCTAACAAAATGAACTACTATGTGTTCCATTCCATGTAATAACAATAACATGTCCTTGCATAAGGATGAAGCGATAGTATTTTTAGAGATAGTAGGACTAAACTCTAGTGCTGCATCCTCCTAACCTGTAGAGGATTTTTGATCACTATTAGAGTTTTGTATCCCTGATTCATCTGTAAGCATCTCCAGTATGGCAAATTGAAACAGAATGAGTGTTATTACTCTTTTAGCAAATTTTTGAAGTTTTAAAATTTGTTACAGACTCATCTGTAAGCATCTCCAGCATGGCAAATTGAAACAGAATGTGTGTTGTTACTACTTTAGCAAATTGCTGAGGTTTTAAAATTCATTAAGTTAATAGCAATTGCAAGTTTCACATAGAACATAAAACAGATTGTACATTTACATATGGCTGAATGAGTATTTAAATTATTAAAGCCTTTTGCATAATTCTTTAGTCAAACTCTTTTAAATGGGACTTGATATGCCAATATACTTTAAATCAACAAATACACAAAAAAACCCCTCCAATCTGCACCATACTAATATATTACTGTAAATTAATGACCCTTTTTAAAATTAAAAGAAAAAAAGCAAAACAGAAAATATGGCCATGAAGAAATAAACCACTGTGAAACCATGAAATTCCTTTTTCCCTGATACCTATCATGACCAATGAACTACCATTGACTATGATTTCCAGTAACTTGCAGCTTTGACTTTTAAATAGTGGTAGTTTGATGTGAGGCTTGCAAAAAGAGATATTTGAAAGTATTCCTTGCTTGTCCTCTTTTAATTATTTGTGACATTATTTATTGCTATTCTCTAGAAATCTGCTACTTGGGTTATCAACGATTTCAGGCTTCCAGCTCCTGAAGACAAACATGCATCTCATTCTTGACCATCGACCTCAAACCGGGATGAAATAAGCTTGAAGATTAAGATGTGGTGTTAAAATATCTCTCAGTTTGAATGAAAGTCTGTAGATTATATCTGCAGAGTCTTGTTCTAGCAAGCCAGGCTGGTGAGGACTCAAGTAGCACTGAGTGATAAACAATCAGGCTTTCTTCCTACCTGCGTACCATAGCATGAGGGTATAGTTTCCACTTCCCACGTTCCACAAATGGCCTAAATGGTTTGCATAGCACAAGTTTATTTAGTACAAAGCAGTTAGGCCCATGCCTGACCTGATCACAATTGTCTTTCCCAAAGCAGAAAAAGCACCAGTCGTCCTAGGATGTATCAGCATTCAGCTTGTGCTCGAAAAGCCACCAGCAGATGCCAGTAATCAACCCAGTTGTTTATCCACTTCTTCAGTTGCTGGGAAGAATCATCAAAAAGGTGGATAGGGCTAAACTCAAACATCACTTGTTCTGCTACTGACATGTGAAGCCCCGTGTGTGGGCGGAGGGAGGAAAGAGGTGATTGCTGATGAACAGCTCCTCGCAGATGGTGGTGGGACAGTTGCAAAGGGTACTTTCTTGGTTTACAGCATTGCTCGTTTTTCCTGTGCAGAGCTACAGAGAAGCTTGGAGCACTTTGCAGAATTGGTCTTTTAATGTTTCATCCTCTGAATGTGTGGGAGGTACAGTGGTTTCTTAATATTTTTGTTCCTTTGCCTCGTTTAATCTCAAAACTTTACTGACCAACTGACAAATGTTCAGCATCACGGACTGGAGCCTCTAAAATAGACATACATTCATCTATGCTATGCAGGCCTGTACCCATCAAACTAAAGAGCTAGGGCCATGCCCTTGTCTTCAATTTGCACTCTCGTCTTTTGTTTTCCCAAGGATTCATTAATCTAGAAACTGTGTGACAGGACTCTGCATTCTATCTTGGCCAAATTCCACTTAGGGAACTGATTTTCTGCTCATGAAAATTCCTCTATGGTGAGCAGCCTTTGTTAATAAAAGCACATGACATTTCATGGAGAAATGAGTGTATCTGCTCTTTCAAAACTTACAATCTATGGATATTTCTGTTAGGAGGAGGAACAGAAAAGAAACCCTATATGCCAGCTGCCAGCTGTGCATGTGATGGCATCCTTGGAGAATATTTAGGCACTCAAATGATGGTTCAATGGGAGAACTGAGAACAGAACACAGGGAGCCATTGAATGACAGAGTTATTATTAAGGAATATACTTTGGTTTTGTCAAAACATCTTGAATTACCATTTGTGAAAAATAAACATTTAAATGTTGGGGCTGTAATACCATTTTCCTTGCAGTGGTTACTGTTTCTCCAGCCAGAGCTGAGGTGCCAGTGAAAATAATTCAGCAAAGGGTAGATTTGGGCTTTATAATCTCAGAATCTCTGATCTGAGATTCTCTGGCAGCCCAGAAATATTATGCTTGAATTAGTGAATCTTGAAAAAGTCGGGAGTAGGAAAGCATAGGATTGAAACTACAGTTTGTGACCAGCTGAAAAACACTCAGAATATCTTGTATTGCAAATTTTGGTCTCATACATCTCTTCTTCATGCAGGACCTGGGGCTTTGTTGTAAGGGCTTTTCAGTTTCTGGGTAGTCCAGACAGAAATACTGCCTGTCTTTTATGTGCCATCCTAGTGTAGTTCAGAGGATGTGACAACTCTAAACCTCTGTGTTGCTCAAGGCTTAAATCTTGTCACTAAGAGGGTTGCAGAAGGCCTGGTAAAGGCCAGTGTAAACTCAGTTAGAACTTCGTTCCCTAGATGTGAAATCCTCTCATAGCAAAGAGTCCACGCAAGGCTGAAGCTGCAGAAAGTCATAAAGGTGAAATTTGTCTGTAATGAACACAAAGTACTAATTTACTTGTTTTCATCCTGCATGTCTAGCAGAGGAGTCTCTGCTGTATGGGACTATGGCTGAAATGGCATCACTGTTCCCTGTCACCCACACAAGTCTAGCAATTCTCAATAATCATGCTTCCCAAGCAGTCGGTGAGTCACTGCTGGTTTGTTTTCTACAAAGTAGACCTCTCTTTGGTTCCCATGGTGATCAGAAGTGACAATTATTACGGGCTGCTACTACTGTTCCTCAGTTGTGTTGTGCCCACTAAAAGAAGCTCTTACCTGGTTGTAGTCCCTGGGTGTTTTGCAGTGCAGCATCATTGCTTCCTATTGACAACAATTTAAGCACTTCAGGTGAATTGGCTTTGTGGAGAACAGGCTGAAGGAGGGGGATTTGGGGAGTATTTTTGTTTTGCAATGCTTTTAGAACGAGACGAAGAAAACAACGCCTCTGTAAACCTTCCATAGAGCAATGGTGTGCCAGTATTGCAGGAAATCTTTTGAGGCTGGGCTAAATGGTTCAACCCTTGTTTCAGGAACAATCAAGCACAGAACTTCGATTTATCATAATAGGAGCTATTTCATTTTACCTGATCTGACAAGTTTTGCTGTAACTCCAGGGTTTTCAAACACTGAAGTATTTCCCAGACAGCAGAAATCTGTCACCCCTGTTGTGGGACCTTCTGTATACTGGTCACTATCTGGTCACTATTAAAATACCTATAGCTGAAGATAGGACCCAGCTCGTGAAACAGATCATTCTGTGAAGTGCAGGGAAACTCTCATTAGCATAGCTGTACTGAGAAAAGAGTTAGAAAGATACCACAGGATGAAGCCTGGATAAAAGGGGGCTTTGTGTACCAGAAAGGAGAAAACACATAGGAGAATGAGGATTATTATGCAGTGAAGACAGATGTAGAAAGAGATTAGGAACAGAAAATGACGTAAAGAAGGAAAATACCTTAATTAAGTATCCGCTGCATTTCTCTGATTCTAATGTCTAGAAAATAGAGCAAGAAGTAGACAGCTGCCAAATTGTTTTAAGACTGAAGAGAAATGGAAATTGGCTGATCAGGTCATTCCAGCCCTCAGATGTCTGAGACTGCAAACCTTTAAGGAAATACCTTGTCTCGTTTTTATTTGCTTAATGTCCAGTGTAATGAGCCCATGCACCTTAAAGGTCCTTTTGACTTTACCAGGATATATAAATACCCTGCCGTCTCTTTCCAAATTCCTGTTGGTGTTCCCTTAGTTTATGTCTCTCTATGCAGACTGAGAAAATACCCAAGATGTAAAAACAATCAACAGGATTTATATAAGAATAGATTACAGAACATGCAAAAAGGAAGCCGAGCCTAATCTGAAAAACAGTGTAGAGTTAGAACCTAAGATTTGGTTTAGCTATGCCATGTATTTTAGATTTCTGATATAACTAATGAATCACTGTGCAAGTGATTAGTTTGGGTCACAGCACCTCATTGGTACTCTGGAATTATCTGTCCACTCACAGAGTTTTGTTTCTGGTCTTTGATTCCTATGTTAGAGGAGACGGCAGTAATGTGAAATACTGAATTGCACACTTCACCTTTGCTGCCCACTTTTTGTGTTGGCTGAATCTCAGTGTTATCTGCAGGATGGCTTCAGCTCTGTAAAAGCTGAGGTTGTTATTCAGAATGACAGTTAATTAGAAGCAAGTCATATTTGGTAACAGTTTTTAGGGGATACCAGACTGCTGGAAAATGCAAGACTTTGTTGCATTTAGGGAGGTATTCAAACTTTGGAGAGAGTCCACACTGTGTCACTATCAGACTTTACTTGGCAGTATGCAAACATAAAACCACACACATAAATAAAGAAAATCAGGGAGGTAATACACGCCTTTAAGCTTATATCTAATATCATATTTATGGTTATATATTACTGGAGTCTGACTGTAACCTTGAGCTGTGAATATTTGCCTTACCTACAGCTAGGTTTGCATTCCCCAAAGGATATTGCTATGAGAAAGCCTTGGAAGGACTCCTACTACCTGGTTTGTTTTTAGGAGCCTCTCGTGCCTATGGGAAATCAACCACTTGATTTTCTCCAAAATTAAAAGATTTAATCAGATCGTAATGTATAAATAGTATCAACTTGATCAAACTCCACGTATCTGATTCTTAAAACAATGCACTTCACATTTGAAGTCTCACATGAAACCAGCTGCCTGCTTCTTTTTCCTCTTCCAAATTTTGAGTTACCTTAATAAATAAATATTCAAACTATTTTGGTTTTGCAAGGAACTGCTTCAGATAATCAGATAGAAACAAACAATTTTTGACAGGGAATTAATTTGTAATAAGAAAACAGTGCCAGCCAGGAGAGTCGGAGGTTTTATAAATTCCAAATTATTTTTAATAGGATGAATAATAGTTGGAGAATTTACACAGCACTCTGAAAGAGCCTTTGTTTAAGACATCATTGTTTGTGTAAGCATTGCTTCTTGAGAAACCCAACATTTCCAGTGAAAAGAACCCTGAAAATCACTACTTAAAAAGTAAGTTTTGATTTATGATAATGTTTTCCCAAGAGCAGCATTATATTTTTCTCCATGAATTTCAAGAGGAAGCCAAATTCTCATCTGAGCCAGTGAGTAAACAATCTACCTCTCCTTGCCTGCAAACAATCACAGACAATTCTCATTCAGAGGTGCAAGAAAATAGATAAATGGTATTAGGAACATATTTGTTCATACACTTGAAATTAATCCAAATCTTCAACAAATTAGTGTAGATTAGACTAGATTTCATGCTTCCTCCTTTTGAGTATTTTCATTAAGACATGATACTTCTTTTTTTCTTTCTTGTTGGTTGAAATAATCCCTGGCAAAAATATTTCTTCCGTGTTTGTTGCAAGAATGTATAATTCTTTAAAATTTGCAGCACTTCTTGCACTGTTTCTCATTTTTATCTAGAGTTCACCTTCTGGCATTAAAGAAAACTCTGCCACAGACTAGGTTTTCCCAAAGGGCTCGGCTCACACCTTTGCTCGGCTGAGCATTCCACGTAGGTGCTGCTGGAGATTTTATCCTGAGCACTATACTGCTTCAGCTGTCTTTTTCAGCTTCAGTTGAAAGAGGGACAACGTTGCCTGATCATTCTCCAGGAGGAGCATTTACTGCATATGTGACTATGTTGTTCTGAGATTTGTACTGGCATGACTTGAGGAGTCTTCATTATCCATGAGGATACTGAAACCTCACTTTGCCTCCTGCGTGACACCTACTTGACATGGTTTATTCCCAATCAGCAACTAAGGCCCACACAGCCACTCCTTTCTCACTCCTCCCCGGTGGGATGAGAGACAAAACTGGAGTGTGAAAACTTGTGGGTGGAGGTAAAGCAAATAAGGGATTCATTCACTACTTCCCATGGTCAGGCAATCCCCAGGAAAGCAGGGCTCCAATACACGTAACATTGACTTGGGAAGACAAACACCATCACTATGAAAGTGACTCCCCTTCATTCTTCCCCCAGCTTTACATGCTGGTATGGAATGTCCCTTGGGTCACTGGGGGTCAGCTGTGTCCCCACCTAAATTCTTGTGAACCCTCAGTCCACCCTCTGGCGGGATGGTGAGAAGCAGAAATGGCCTTGATTCTGTGTAAGCCCCGCTCAGCAATAATGAAAACATCCCTGAATTACTGTTTCCAGCATAAATCCACGAGAACACAGCCACGTCTGAGCTACTCTGAAGAAAATAAACTCTTATCCCAGGTAACAGCAGCAAGCTCCTTCAACTGTGCCTGTGGACAAGCAGCTTTGTGTTACAAAGTTGGAAGGCACAAACTGGTGGGAAAGTGTCTCCATCACATTTCAGTTTGCACAGTGATACGCAAAACAAGAGTAACCATTACTGGTAAATTATTTGGACAGATGACGTGGCCACACTTCAGAGTCCCTTTGGAGTGGCTTGAAATGATGACAAAAGGAGCAACATAAGGAATCAGTATCACAGATACCTGTATTAAACATTGCAAATGGTAGCAGTATCCTGTGTTCTGTCATTGCAGTCCTGTGAAAATTTCACCTGCATGCCCCTGTAGACAGTAAGGGAAATTAGTCCCAGTAGAGTTTTTACCCTAAAAATAAATTACTCCCAGTGGCTGATTTGGCCAATAGGTTTTCTTGCCTTGGTCATGGGGTCTGGCTGATGGACACAGAGTGCAGCTGTCCATAATGTGGAAGCCCCCACTCTGCAGCCTGCTGGTTTTGCCACGTGGCTCTGTAGTGCACCTCCGTGCTGTCTGCCCCTGTAAACAGCCAGAGCGGACTGGAGAAAGAGCTGGTAGACTGGTGGGGCAGAAGGACACGTCCATGGCATACTCCCCCTGTTGATCCCACTGTCTTTTTGTTGCTCTCAGTGAGGTATGGCAGCTTCACACCCACTGAAGGAGCAACCACGTGCTGGTGATTGTCCCCAGGCTAGCTGCACCACGCCATCCCCACCTGGGACAGGAGGCCAGCACAAACAACGCTGCTGTGCTGGAGAGGCTGGGCTGCTCTTTGGCTGGCCAAAGTCTTAAGCAGTGCTGGGGTTTGTTTTTCTGCATCCCTTGCTCTCTTAGCAGCAGAACCCAAGAAACTCCAGAGTTTCCTTTTATGTGCCTCCTGAACAAGCCTCGTGTTCAGAGCTGTGCTGGTGACAATCAAATTAATCATCATCCCATCATCAGTTGCACGTTGCTGAGCTCTCCCAGCAGTCTCAGTGTCTCATCCCAGGCTGCAGGCTGAATAAATCCTTGACCAAAGTAGGTCAGCAAACCATGCCTGGCCTCGAGAACCAGCTTTGATCAGGGACAGCAAATTTCTCGCTATTGCTCATAATAATTTTCTTCAAATGCGATCATTTTCTTTCAAATGGGAAAGAGTCTTACAGACCTGGATGGCAATGACAGCTTCCTGAAGCTTGGATCTTCTGCCAGTATTTTACAGAAAAGGTGTTTTGATGAGAAAGAATCCCAAAGCAGGGGATTTAGGATTTAAAAAAAACCCAAACAACTAAAAATGTGTAAGGAATCTTCTGTAATGAACCTTGATACACCTCTAGCATTCTCATTTCTGTAACATTCAATTGCTTGTTCCTTAAAAGCTGACAATAACTGAAGTGTTGTTTTCATAATATCTATACATGTAGTTTTAGCAGCCAAAATAAAAATAAAAAATAAAAGGTAAATAAAAATTTACCTTTTTTCAAAATGCTTATTTCAAATTTTGAAAATATTTGCTCTATGTCTACTATCTTGATTCCCAAATTTAGGTTATCCAAATCCCCCAATTTCCCAAATTAATGAATCAATCACTTCAAAGCTTGTGGGTTTTTTTTTTCACTTTACAGTTTCATTTTATAAGATAGACTCAAGTGCTGGTGTTAAAATGAGGGGTTATCTCATTTTACAAAATATTTAGCAATGAGAGTGCTAACAGTACTACTTTTCACTTTGGCACTGCCTGTGATGAAGTTATAGTTTGTGGACATAACTTAAAAATCAAATTATTTTAAATAACTTTGCTTTTAAAGGACCTTTTAGGTCAAGTCTCAAAGATTAAATAGAGTATATAAAAACATTGCCTCTGGGCTACTTCAGATTGTCCTCTAAGCCATAAAAATATGTCTCTGAGGTTTTTTCTGTAATGAAATTCACAGTGATGTCCAGTGATTCATTAGAGTTCTGGTTTACCCTCTCTACAGATGTCATTATTCTGCAATGGAAAAGGGCAACCAGCCATTTCTGGGCACTCTGTAAAGTCTTAAAAGCAAGATAGCTTAAAATAAACGTTTGTATCCTGCTATGTTCTTGTGACCCCCAATGCACTTTGGGCACTACTAAACTGTAAATAAGATATAAATAAGATCAAAAGATTCACTCTCTCATGCTCAGAAAATTTGAAGAATACCAAAATTAAGCTTCTTGATATATTTGAGTTATGACACAGTTTTTGGCAATGTGATCAATATTATTTTTATGCTACAATAGGCTAACCTAATTAGATATCTATGGAAAAGTATATTTTCTCTGGAAATTATGTTTTGAATAAACACTTGTCTATTCATTTTATAATTGTTTTATCCTTGCTTTGGGCCAGTTTGTTGCCTGGGATTATGCTTTCCTTGCCTGTGCGAGTTTGATAATAAAAATGCAATTTTTTATGTCCTTTCTTATTTTTGAACTACAGAAAGCTGGTTCTTTATTATCCAAAGATGGATAATGAATGAGGGCAACATCTCCTAAGGATTGTCAGTTGCTGTCTAAAATGCAGAATGGAAATGTCAAGTCTTCAGATTGCTGTAACTCAAAATATATTGGTTTGCCATTACTGTAATTTACTGGGAATTCAAAAGCTTTCATCATGCTGCTGAACAGGTTAAAATAAACTTCAAGAGAACAGGAAAGGTGGCACCCTTTCTGCTTCATGAAAACTAGTGTAGGTACAGCAAGGTACGAGAGATGTTTGAAAAGAGAGCTCAGCTCCTGCCTTTGAGTTGACAGTCACTCTTCACAAGTGTGATGTGAAAATGTAAAGTTTTCCTAACCACCCAGAGGACAAGCCTGTAAAAAACAGTTAATCACTCATTTATTCTCTCCATGTCTTTAATTTTATTTTTCCTTTTGTTGCTATTATTACTTAAAAGTAGCTACCTGTGGAAGAAAGCCCAAAGTACACACCTGCTATTTTTCAGTAGGTTCTGAGTTGGCTGCCTGCTTGGTTTTGATTTTTATTGTTTATCTGATTTCAGAGGTAAAAATAGGCATGAGGGGCTGGGAATCAGAAACTCCAGCCTTCCTTATGCCACAGGCTTGTTAGTCTTGGCTGAATCACTTAGGCGAAATCCTTCGAAAACAGTTTTTAAACTTGAATGCTCACGCAAAGGGCTTTTGTTTGAAAAATGTCTCGATACTCCTTCTCCACGGAAAGCTGAGCAGAGTTCATAGTGATGAGGTTACTCTTGGGACCACCATTGAGGTTGGATGGCACGGCTAGGAGTCCACACACGGCCAGCAGGCAGCCTTGTGAGAGGAATGCTAACTGTTGTGAACCATCTGCTTTGCGGCTTGTCAGTGCCAGAGCGCGAGGTGCCGCGACCTTCCTAAAAGTGTCTCCAAAGCGAAGCCGCTTGGCAGGACCACCACACTCACACACATGCATGGATAGCTCCTTAAAATGGGTCGACAGCAAAGAGGCAGGAAAGGTTTCCATATAGAGTTCCACACGAGCAGTTCATTGCAGCCACATGTGAGAAGGGTTCCAGGGACGAAGACAAAGAGCAATGGAGGGTCCAGGTTTAAGTACGGGAGAGGATCGAGCATCAGAGACCAATGATCTGAGGGCACAGGGATGGTGCAAAGGTGGGACTAGGGAATGGGAACCAACGGGGAAACTTTGCGGGAGTGGTGATGGGGCAAGGGCCAGTGGGAGGAACATGGAGTGGAGAACTTTCTAGGGCAGGAACATATAAGGTAGCAAGGGGCGAAGAGGCCAACGGCCAACCAGGAACGCAGAACTGGGGTACATTAACATACCAAAGCAAAGCATCCTGGGGGAAGCTTTGTCTGCTCACCCTAACCTGGGGAGGATCTCTGATACTAGGGACTGTCTCACCAGCAGGCTCTCTTTATTCCTTGTTCTGTAGGCACACCGGCTGCCCCAGCTAATGTCCTTGCAAACAATTTGATGGGTGAAGGTTTGGGTGTTAATGTCTTTGGAATGGGTCTTAATGTCTCTACTGACTTTGGGCAGGAGGTTTGTTGCAGAGCCCAGACAGCTCGGCTCCTGAAACAGACAACGTCCTGCACAAGACTGAACTTCCGAACCCTGACCCTTGACCTCTGACTTTTGACCCTTTACCCATGACCTTTCACCCTTGACCTTTGACTGTCAAGGGCTGTTGTCAGCTGCTTGCAGCTCTGGGGTGGTTTTCTCCCAGCGGCCCAGCCCCACGCTGCTTCCCCTCCCTCGCCACCCTTTGGTGGGGAAGCAGGAAAAAGGAACTTCAGAGGTTTCCTCAGCCTTTAAATATGTTCATCATGGAGGTGTTACCAGCTTATTTAATTGGTTTAGCAACCTATCAACTATGAGCTCTGTGCTGGTCACAGAAGTTGAGCAGCTGTTTTCCTTTCCGCTTTTTCTTTCCTCTCCCCTACAAACCAAGGCCCAAAGTTTTGCTAAACCACCATAAGCTGTGGTCTTCACTCCGAAGGTGTTCAGTTTGCACTCTGTGAATGTATTCTTCTCCCCCCGCCCCGAGCTGTTACTTCATCTTATCTTCATCAGTGAGCATTGTGGGGCTTCAGTCAGGGCCCCATTCAGGGT
>VZRS01002967.1:715-171357 GCA_013398055.1 Ifrita kowaldi
GCGCCGTGCGGGACCAGCGGCCAGCGCCACCCCCAACCTCCCCAGGGTTTCTTTTTTTTTTTTTAAAGGTTTGTTCAAATGCAGCGCTCACGGGATTTCAGCCTGCCGTTCAAAAGGCATTACCGATTTGTGTAAATGCTTTCTAACTGCGTGAGGCCATGGTGTCTTTTCCTTGGAGCAAGGGAAGACTGCAGCTTTCCCTTTGTATTTAATTTCTGTTTAATAGCCCAAGAAGCTTTTCTTTTTATTCTTTTTTTCCTTTAATGTTTCAGTGAGAAAATTTTGCCATATCTTGTGAAGTAAAACAATGCCCAAACTTTACGATGGCGTTTATTCCATACTACAACGTCTGTTTCAGACTTCTAAAACTGCTCAGTGCCAGCCTGGGAGTGGCAGCAGTGAGCGTAATGCAAAGCATGTCGGCTTTTTTCAGGCTTTGCTGAGTTACCCTAATTGTCTTTTCCTCTCTTCACTTACTGTCATTTGCGTTTTTTGAACTAAACGAAGTATTAATGATAGGAATGTCCTAGGCTCAGCTGAGAGCAGTTACTCTCTTCAAAAGAAAAAAAAAAAAATTATGTATCTCTATGCAGGAGAGGTTTTTGCCATTCTTTGTCTTTTGGGTCTTTTTGGTTAGTTGGTAGGGGTTTTTTTTTAACACTAGGATGTTTTTAGCTACTTTCAAAATGTTCCACCAGACTTTGTTGAACTGTCTTGTACAGGTGGCCCAGACAAATGCTCTCGTCTGCCGGACTGTGTCGGTTTGGAAGCAGAATTGACTGCTGCTGGGGCTGGGCCCGAGTGTCCTGGGGACAGTGCCAGCGTGAGTATCACTGCTGCTGGGGCTTCTAGTCACTCGTAGAGAAGGCTTGTACACACCTAGTCACGTCTTTCATGTGTTCACACACATCCTTACAATGCAGGGCCTAGGCTTTTGCACATGTGAGCCTGACTGACTTAGAAGGATGCTGTCATGTTAAAATTCTGTCTGTTTTTAACAGTACTAAAAGTGGGTAGGGTAAAATGGAGTTGAGGCAATGAGAATTTGGAAATTTTGCTTTGGTTTCTGCTTCCTCTCATGCTCTGATCTGATAACCTGATGTAACTACATTGTGTCATGTTACAGGTACTGCAGGGCGGTAATATTTGCGTCCAAGAAGGAAACCCAAATTATTGATATTTCACTTAGAAAATTGATGGAAATGTTCCCATTAGTATTAAGTTCAAGTATTCTTTCAGTAACCCCAAACTAAGGGAATAAATCTGCCTGACAGCATCCTTTTACTGGGTCACATGTGAAGAGAAACATCTCTCAGATTCTCACGTCTGTCTAGAATCTTTAATGTGGCTGCACGATAAGCAACTACATAGGTCTTCATCATTAGCTACACCTTCAGTAGGTATTCTGTGGAGGCAGCTAGTACTGCGTAGAAGTTAAAATTGTTAGGAGTGTTGTAGAGACCTCAGCTTGTTAAAATTACAGCCTTTGATACTGAGGATGCTTGCTCATGTGTTTAACACTCATACATGAGAGACATCCTGAAGTTTTTGCAAGAGCAAGCCTATCAACACTGGTCCTTAGTTTATTTTATTTTATTTTATTTAGATACAAACGTATGTAGATGAGATCATTTTCTGCCAAGCCATTTTCAAAGTAAAACAGTGTTAAATGCTGTAAGTTTCATAGTCTGCAGGGCAGTGACTGTAGGTGGCAAATATTTGGCAAAAGATAGCAAAAGCCTTGGCAATGCAACCCTCAGCAAAGGTTTTGTTCAAATCTGTAAACACCAAGATTGGTTTCTCTCTTCCCAAATGTGTTAGACTTCCCACAGTGTTTAATAGATATATAAGATGACAAGTAAAATGCTATGGAAAGTACTTTTGGAATACAACATATCTAATTCTGTTTCTTTGATGCAGAGTTCTCAGGCTGATACCTCTCAGGCCATACCATGAATAATTTTCATTTTTAGGGCTCTAATTGGTAACAAGTAGTCCTTTCCTTGGCATGAATATCTATGAAGAAGGAGGGAGAATATGTAGTAGATTGATTGAGGCTACTTCAGAGGCAATAGGATCTATGTTCACCTTTCATGATGCAGTTTTGTTTGAAAAATCATTGTGTGTTTAAAAGTTTGAGGCTATGAAGGCTTAACTGGCAAATATCAATAATTTGCATTGTTTAAATAAACCAAACCAAAAGAGTCCAGACTACTGTGTCACTGTGGCCCTTTTCTTAGACAAGTTGTTTCCCATGTTGTGACCATAAATTACAGCTCATGTTTAGGTGGAAGTCAGTTTCTCATTATTACAAAATCTGATTTGTGGTTGCATTTTTATGATCTTGGGAGACAGGAATAACATAGACTGTCAAAGGATTCATAATTAAAAATTGGAACTGAGACAAAAGTAATAATACACAGAAAGTATATTTTATTTTTTGTTCTTTGAATTTTGTCAGTAAGGTAATATTTAGTGTTAGCTTTTCCAGATACTATATATGCTTTTTATTTTTTCCTTAAGGCTAAAGGTAGGTGAATTCTCACCTCCTTCCACTGCATTTTAGTACATTGTTCACAAATTTGTCTCCGTGCACATTTAGAAGACATGTAGATAGGTATTTTCTGTGATTATCTCCAGTAGTTGGGACCAGACTTTCAAAAGAATACAATTATCATTTAGGTGTCAAAAGACATTTATCCCCCTTTTTTTCTTTGCATACTGATAATTTTTGAATTGCTGGTTCAGAAGAATCACAGATGTTTAGGTGAAAAATCTACTAAAACCATCAACAGCTCCTTCTTTGTTTTAAATGGGAGACAAATTATTGGCAAAATAAAACAAGAAAATCTGCCCCAGTTGTGGGTGGTGAAAATTCCAGACATATCACAAAGCAGGAGATTACACTAAATGAAAGTGAATCTTTCTAGTGCTTGCAGCCAAATAGAAAATCTGTAGTCAACTCTCCACCTTGGGAATGTGGCACCCAGTATGAAGGATTAACCTGGCACAGAAGGCAACATTCCTGGCCTCAAAGGAAAACTTGGGTATTTTACTGTACAAAGGAATATAGCCGAAAATTTTCCAAAAATCCAAGTGCATGATTATTTCTACTGTTTTCTCTCTGGTCAAAGGTAAAGCTTATCCCTGCCCCCAAAATGAGTGGCATAAATAGATGTCAGACTTTCTCAACTAGAAAACACCATTATCTGTGGTTTTTAGTGTAAATTGTATTTGCACAAGGAAAACAGATATAGAGTCAGGCTTAAAAATTAGTAGTGAGACCCAGTTTATAAATGTCTTCAAAAGAGAAGCTTCAAATATTTAGGCAATAATGCTGAGCTCTTTATTAGTCAGTTGGAACTGCTGTTTTTCAAACCAGTTTGAGCCATCCTTGATATGCCTGCAACTGCTACAGCACCTTTGGACTCTCACCTGCTTACTCATGCATAATTTACCATGTGGGGACTAATTATCTCTGAATTTATCCTTCTGACAACAAGTGTAAGGTGAGAGCCATGCTGGAGTCAGAGTGGAGCAGGCACATAGATCCATGAGAGGTGGTCCCAGTTTGCATCTGAACTGCGATGAGCCAAGAGCAAGTGGTCACTAACATACCTGGATATGTTTTCTGCTGTCCAGCTGAGCTGCTCCACCAAGCACATGTGGTCATGCCCTCTGCCCACAGCTATTGAGAAAAAAATGTGTTTGTTTAAACCAACTGTGTTATTTAAGGTAATGGTTTAATTGTGACAAATGCTAAAGCCTGGATATGTCAGCTCTAACACAGCAGGAGTGTGGCACAGCTGACAAGTGTCATGAGGGCCTTGAGCCTTGGTGACTCCGTGCTCCTGATCTTCCATCCATAATCCATCCATACAGCTGCAAATGGAAACTGGACTGTGTTAGCTAAACTTGGTTTTGTGAAGTGTGAAGTTATTCCTTTTATGTGCCTTTGATTGGTAAAGGAGTGCACGTGGAGCACAACCATGCTTGATGCTGCTTAGCAAAGCCAGTCAGCGTAACTCAGCTGTCTTCTGCTCTTATAAACACATAGGAAGAAGTTGAAATAGGACCCTCCTTTAATTTACACTCTTTCTTTATGACATCCTCTGTCTCCTCTTTACACCAATCACGGCTTGTGCACGTGGGTCTGATCTGTGTGCAAACTTGTGTCCAGAGCCTGTCAGTGTCAGCTGTAACATCTCAGCCAGTAGGAATGTTTGCTCTGCAGTGACATGAAATTCCCTTCCCAAATGTCCGTTCCAATTCCAGCAAATGCACTTAGAAGGTGTCCTTCCAGCTGAAATAATCAAGAACTTTGAAAGAGGTTGGTTTTTTTTTCTTTTTCTTTCTTGCAGGTGTTGAACACCCAAGTGAGATCCGTGTTTAGGCAATTAGATGCATTTTGAGATTGATAAAAATATAGGTGTATTTTCAAAGGGGCTGAACAAATGTAACTCAAATTCATTGGCATTTCTTAGTCCTTGTAAATTGAAAATCCATCTACACTTGTTTAGTGGCTTAGATTTAGAACTGTGCATATCTTCCATCATTAACATAACTAAGTAGATTTTCTTAGATTTTGATTTGGTATGTAAACCAGGTTCATTAGCTAAACCTAGTGTGTAGAAATGTTAATTTGGAAGCAGCAGAAGTGTTGTTTAAGCACCAACTATTAGCTCCCATGGAGTGCCCTCATCATTGATAGAGTGATCCTTTATACTGATGGACTCACAGCATCAATGCTCTGAAGTTAGATATTAAATATCCCACTTGAAATTACTCCAAAAATCCCATGTTGTTGCCCAGCCTGCGGGATTTACTCACACTTTAATTAGTAGGAGTGGGAGTAATAGCTGTAAGTGGGAGTAATCACACAAAAGCCTACCTCTGTGAAAGATGGTATGTTGATAAAGTACCTGATTAAATATGTGTAAAAATAGGGCTGTTGTTGTCTTGCTTTATGCCTTGCTGTTTTGCACACAGCTCAGCTATAACCCAGAGCAAAAGTAAGGGTGGAAGGAGTTTCTTCTGGGTTTCTTTTCTCAGAGCAGGAGAGGTGACTTCCCGTGACAGAGTGTTTCTGGTGAAAGCAGATATCAGTAGTGCATTTTTAATCCTGAAATACTTTTGCATTGCAAGGCAACTGCATCTGGGGTACTGAATGTGTTGTCCTAACCCAGAACCCATTCAGTGAGTTTTTAAAGGATGCAGGGAAAACCAAGGTTGAACATGAGTCCCTGCACACATCTTGCACAAATGCAACAAGTAATTCCGTGTGGGTATTTTTGCCACTCCTCTATCCAGGTTCCCTCAAAAATTTTCTTGAAACTAATGGTCTGTCTGCCTCTTTGTTAGCCAGCTTACAAATATCTCTGCAGTTCTTTCAAAAGCTATAAAAATGGTTTCCACGTGTTTGTGTCTTTCATGAACAAAATACACCTGCTTTGAACCTGGCTGTGTGCCTGTTTGTAATCGATTTGTACACCAGTTATACGTAGTCCAGGTACACTACAGATGTAAAGATTGCTTCAGAATTTTAGCTGCAGTTTAACAGCCAAAAACTGTAGAAAGAGATTATACTTCAACATAGATTCAAAAGGTTAAGCAGGATTTTTAAAAGAAAAGCAATATGAAGTGGCTTGAATTCTCATTCTGCATTACAGTTTGGACAACTCCTTTGCTAGAGGTGATGGCAAAAATGGTTCCTTTTGCTGGGTTGACATAGGTACAGAATAGAATGCTGGATCTGTAGCTGCTATAAGCAAATGCAGTTCTACTGGCAGATCCTCTGCTGACTGGAGTCTGTGTGACTGTTGGGAGTCAGCAGATTTTGTCTGATGGATAGAAAGTTTGACCAACAGAAGAAGCTTAACAGGAATGAAATTTCACTGAACATGGGTTTGATAAGCAGTGATATTTGATTACTTCACCCATTTCTATGTGTAATTCTGCTTAAACAATAAGAAAGTCTATGAAGTCTGTCTCAAGAAGTGGTGAAGATGAGTGTGCTCTTTCAGAGAGCCCATGTGTTGTAACTCAATCTGGTTATATCCCCGTGCTGAGGTTTGAGTGTTTTATCTCAGAAGCAAATCCAGAACAGGTCAACAAAGTCGTTTCCCATCACCTTGCACTAAACCCATGACAATTGCCTAAAAAGCCTAGGGACAGAACAGTCGAGAAAGTATAAAGTCAAACCATCAGTTTACACCTCCCCTTAGCTTTGCATCATTATAGAAGTGTTAATTGAAGGATGTCAGGCTAGTGTTTAGATTTAGCCACACCTAGTAGAAAGCATACGATTTCAGGAAGTTCTAAAGAGAGAGGAGAGAGAGAGCTAGAGAGAGGAGCTCGTACAAGTCCATGTATAGCAGGTGCAGGCATAACTGAGTGCTTTGCTGGGAACTGTGCATGCTGCTGCCTTCTCTCAGTGCTTGGGAAGGCTCTTGCAGTGTCTGTGCTGCTGCTCCTGTCCTCGTGAGCTCCAAGGCTGTGCACCTGTACTGTGCAATCTCTGTACAGAGGTGTGAGGTGGTGGGAGGGGGAGGAAGCAGTGGCTGTGCTCTCATTGATGCCCAGAAGGAGATTTTGTGTAGCTAACAATAAAGTTGATGGGAGTTTACCCGTATAAATCATCCGACACATCAATGGGAGAGAAGGCCGTGGGCTGCTTAGGGCTTCTGTTTCTTGCACATAACATTGCTTCCAGTGGAAATGGCAATTCTGTATAGTCCACGATGCACAAAAATAAAACCATGATTGTGTCAATAATGAGCTGTGAAAATACTGGTTTCTAGGAGGCTGATCCACTAGCAGAAACATCCTTAAAGTCAGTAAGAGTTTTGCCGCTGAGTTTGTGGTTGCAAGATCACAGTCTGAATTCATGCACTGTGTTGGCAATATTTAATAAATACTGATATGAAGCACGTCTGCTTCTTATAAAATGACTGATACTTTTGTGCATCCCTGGTACTTTTCAAAGAAAAGGCATTTTATACAGAATTGCAACACTGCTTTAAACTGCTATGCAAGAATAAAAATGAGGTTTTGCTATTTTTATTCAGGGTTTTTTTTTCCAGTTTAGAACCTTTATGCCTTTAAAGCATGACTTTACTGCGTTAAAGATACAGTATCCTTTTCCATTTCCCTGCTGCATTCCTTATGCACTTCATATGCAGATTAGTAGTTTTGCAGCCCACTTTTTCCTAAGGAAATGTCATCAGTAACACGATTTGACCAATTACAGCTGTAGTATATTTGTAATTGCATCTTCTCTCAAAACCCAGCAACTACCTGAGGAACTTCCTTCCACTGTAAAAAAAGCTAAGGGACTTCCTAGTAAAAACTAATTTAAATTAGTATAAGCTGCAATCATAGAAAACCCTTAAGTGTTGGTCACACACTGCTTAAAATACAAAGAGCTGCTGTTGCTTAAGTCCCAGCCTGCTGTCATAAGGCTGTGTAGCCTAACAAGCCATGCTGCTAACATTAAATTTATTGGCAAATGAATTGATTTCAAATAGCCTGAAACATATATCTGTGTTTTCATTTTACTTAAGCTTTGTAGCATATCTTGTTTCATGTGGTAGCAAGAGCTGAAAAGGTTTCTAAGTATTACTTTGAATTTAGATGACATTAAAATTTTAA
Source organism: Ifrita kowaldi (assembly GCA_013398055.1). NCBI lineage: Eukaryota > Metazoa > Chordata > Aves > Passeriformes > Cinclosomatidae > Ifrita > Ifrita kowaldi. The sequence continues at coordinate 8,366 of VZRS01002967.1, forward strand.
ACATTATAAAAATGACCAGTAAATTTGTATGCCAACATGTTTATTGGTTGCAGATGTTCAGATACACATAAACAGGTGTAATTTTAATTGCTCTCAAAAAAGCATCCAAATGCTGAACCTTTATGTTTGAGCTGTGGAGACACAGCATTAAATTAAAAATATATACCCTTACTTAAAGGATACTGTGTCTTTAAGAAAAGCATTTGTGTTCTGTTGACGGAAACGTTGAACCTGAACAGTGAAACATGAGAATTTTTACAACTACTTACTATATGAAACATGACAAAGTGTAGTTCCTTAGTTGATTGAATAAGAATAGCATCACGTCATTATATTTAATTACTCTTATGTATCAGAATGTATTTGTTAAACCTCATAATGAAATACTGATGTAAGGTATTTCCATTTCTAAATGTGTACCAGATTTTTTTTTATTTCAGAAAAGCTCTGAATGTTGAATGTATGTAATTCTTCAGGAATGTAACAAGTTGATAAAAACCACAGCCAAGTCCATCCTCCTTACAGAGAAAAAAAAAAAAAAGCTGGAATTTCTCTTTTGGATATTTGTTTTGCAGCGTTCTACGTCTTAAGGCAGAGAATAGCCAGCCTAAGGTGCCAGCCCAAAGGTTAGATGATCATATTTCTTGAAATAATTTTGGCAAGGTTATGACTTGGAGTTATGGCCTTGAGGTCATAAGTTTTCTTGAAAGTTATAATACGTGACAAGAAGATATAGATGTTTTTAGTTTTTTTCATTTTTTTGAACATTTGATTTGGGGAAGATGAGGGGGGAAAGAAATTAACAGGGCTATTTTATCCCAGATGCCTATACAATGATATACTTATTTTCTAAAATACGACGCTTTCCTCTTTTCACTCCTTTTCTATATTTTACCCTCAAGCCCTGTGCAATATTTTTTCCTTTCTGTAAATTGTCTGTACTCCCAGCAATATATTTACAAGGTGTCAGACCAGGAAGCCTAATTTGCTTTCAGGGTATTGAATCATGTGCAGTGGGAGGTTATTTTGGGATGGCTGAGGCACTTATTGCCCCCCACTGCCTGCTTTGCACTTCCACTACAGGCTGTCCTTCCCAGAACAGGAAAACTTTACAGTCCTTGGTCTCCAGCAGTGTAGAACCTGGCATGTTAGAGCAAAATGAAATCAACGTGGTTTACTTTGGTACCCAGGGCTGTAGGGTGCTGCTGCTGCTGCTTAGGAATTGATGTGTCTTACTGCATATCCCTGTGGCAGAGGCACTGCCTCAGACAGGGAGGAGCAAAGCACTCAGCCATACATCTGTCTGTGAGAGTCAGCTTTGTTACTGTGATACAGAGGTTACTCTGCTGCAGCCAGTGTATGTTTTATATTCGAATAAACAAAGTATCAGTAGGGCCCAGTTTGTCTTCTGTCACCACAGAGACACTCATGCTATCCTGTTTCTACCTGTTGGAATTCAGTAGATACACAGAAAGATTCAGGTAACAAACAGACATTTGAGATGATAAAGTACCATTCTTTAAACAATTTTAGTAAACCACTTGAAATGCAATCACAAAGATTGGCAAAGCATGAAGTATTTCTTGCTTTTCTAATTCTGCAAGTGTTAGCTCTCATTTTTGGAGATTTTTAAAAAAGAGTATTTAAGTGTATAAGCATTAGATTAACTTCTGCTGACTTCATTAAATCCTATTGGTTTCAGTGCTACCCATGCTTAACTTATGCATGCTGTTTAGTGCTTTTCTGAATAGTAAGGCATTCATAAACCAGGGTCTGGATTTGTCTGTGTGGTTTGGAAACATGTTTGGCAGCAGTCATAGCCAAGCCAAGAATTCACTGCAGTGAATAGCCCACACTGGTTGCAGCTTGTCATGTTAATGTGCTGTTACCAGAATCATATGTGCAAACTGAGTAACTGATTTACCCAGGCAAGTGTTGGAGTTGTGCATAAAAAGTTAGGAGCCTCTTACTTAATGGAATGCATGTTTCAGATGGAAGCATATGGATGCATTTTGACAACATGAATGTCACAAATAAGGCCAAGTAATTTGTGAAAAAATATTCAGCATTAGATACTACCGTTTTATCTGATGTTATTACTAGTTTCTAATTACAGAAGTTGGTCAAGGACATTTATTATCTTCCAAAAAAAAAAATGATGTTATTACTAGTTTCTAATTACAGAAGTTGGTCAAGGACATTTATTATCTTCCAAAAAAAAAAAACCAGAGTAAGGAGTGTTGTGCAGATGAAATTATCTGAAAATTAATACTCAGTTGCCATAGTCAGGCTTATTAATCTCTGCAGAGATATATACTGTGACTGCTAATGTACTTACTTGGGAAGCAAAGTCACATTTTCAGAAATAATTCTCTAATGTGAGTTATGGGTATGAGGTGTTTTTACCACCTTCTAGTAACTTTGAGGTGGGATAAGCTTTGTGTGTTCTCTTGCGGTTGTGAGTGGTTGAAGTATGAAGTTGAACGAAAAAGAAATATGCAACTCTGAAAGATCTACAGTGATTTATTTTACAAATTAGCTCATACCTTTGGGGTCCTAGACCAAAATTACTGTGAATAAGGCAGCTTCATTTTCCTGAGCATGTTTATGTGATTGCATAATTTACAAAGAATTGCAGGAAGTAAACAGAAAGAGAGAGATGTGAGCTGCAGCTGACTCTGAGGGAGAGAAGTATTATGGAACTCTGAGTTGTGGTCTGTGAGCACCACAGGAGAGAGGCAGCCAGGTTCAGGTGAAGGAGGCAGCATAGAGGAAAGCTTCTTTCACCAGCATGCAAGTCTTGTTAGAAAGTTGGCACTGGGGGAATGTAAGAAACAATCTGAAGATGGGAAATCTGTTCCGCAACCAGCAGTGCAAGAGGATCCAATAAAGGTTTGTGAAGCTGAATACATTGTGTAATCATTTCTGGGCTGCTGTGCAAATTACTTGCTGTGCCTGAGCAAATTGAATTTTAAGGAGCTGGAGTCTGGAGTCAGAATAAATAGAGTGTTATAGATTACTTGGGAAGAGAGGGCAGAAACAAGGCCATTGAGGTAGATGGTTAGTATAGTTTGTTTCACATGCAGGTATTCCTGTGCAGAATTTTAGACTTTAGAGAGATGAAAAAAAAGTTCAGAAATGAGGAGGCAAAGAACAGAAAAAGAATGTAAGCGTTATACTCGGTCCTGTTGAAATGAAAAGCATAGCTAGGAGTGTTGGAAAACCAAAGAGAATTTAAATTGCTAGAAATCCATAAAGAAAGCTCAGTGATTTCCATTGTTGGCCACAAATGAATTAGTAGAGTAGGAACCAGGCAGTGCCTGGAATCATCTGGTTAGGACTCCACCAAATAGTGTTTGGTAGTCAATAAAGAAATCATTAATGTTAAAATTCTAGAAGAGAAGGAATGGAGGGGGCAACATGTGGTAGTCACCCATGCCCCCAAAAGTGGGCAGCTTAGTGCAGAGGAACTGACTGAGTCTGAGGGGTACTTCCAAAGCAGTTCTGAGGGAGCTGTGTGCAGTGAGAAAATACAGATGCAATTAAAAAAAACCCCAGCATTACAGACCCATAATGAATTTGTTGAATGTGTTTTTCATTTGTTGTATTTATGCAACAATTAAAAAATAATACTTCAGAATGATTGAGTCATTCTCGGATACCACCAACAGCAAGCAGTGGCTGAGAAGATTGGTGGCTTCTGGCTTTTGCACAAGCATAGCACATGCTAACAGCATGTGCATTTCACCAGAAATTCTTTCTTCCACTCTCCCACACTTGGAAAAAAAAAAACAAAAACCAAACAACCAATCATAAACCCAAGCCACCCATTCACATTTCAATTCCTTGTGTTATTTTTACAGGAAGTTTAATTTGTCCTGAAGTTTAAGTGAGACTTAAAATGTGGTATTTGTCACCTTATTTTGGAGGAAAAGGGTAGTTCTTGTCAACCTTGAAAATAGGTAGTTGGTTAGATTTATGGCCAAATAAAAGGCTCCAGGATACCTCCTTGACTCCATTGAAGTTAATGAGAACTGAGACAGAGCGAATCTTCACATCTGACCCAAAAAAAAGCTTTTGAAATGACCCAACTGAAATGAACAATCATGAGACCAGAGTTTTTTTCTGATTATCTCTTGAACGAATTGGTCAATAAAGTGAAAAGGAAAGTTTAGTTATAGTTTATTCTATGGCACAGATAAAAAAGCAAGACTTGACTAAAGATGAAAATTGCTGTGCTTAGGATTATTTTTCTGTCTCAGTCCACATTCTTATCCAATGGGAGTGCAGTTTAACAGCTTTCAGAGAGGAGTCCTTGGAGAAGTGGTAGGTCTGTTCTGATACTGATTCAGCAGTAAACTAGCAGTCTCATTTTGAGTGGCACTTGTCTATGCAAGTATAATTTTAACTTTTGTTTACAGCAGCTGCTATTCTAAAGAATAGAAGGTTTTTATGGATTTTTGGCAGCCTTTTTCAGACTTCTGGAATTCACTGCCCCATGTGCTTAAGAGAGTGACTTTCTCAGTCTGGTGTAATTCTTCTGTCTGCATTTCCTTCCTCCCTAGTAGGGAGGCAAGTGTTGCATAACAGGCTGAAATCCATGGACATGGGTTATTTCAGTCATATGTGGGTCACTTGGAAAGAAATAATGGTTTATTGGTTGTGGAGGAATTGTTTAATTGTCAAGATGCAAAAAATAGTAATTGGGAGACTTTTTTTTTTTCCTCCATTACTTGTGAGTCTACTTGTTTTCAAAAAAATGGAAAAACTCCATGTGTCTGTGTGTGAACAGAGTGACTGAAGTATTCTGTTCTGTTTTACCTGGAACTTTGCAAGAAAACAAGTGGAGTGGAGAATTAAAACACCCAGTCACATCAGCATGTGTAGTGAATGCTCAGACTCATACCAAACAGCTGAAATAGTTGTCTGCTATTAAAAGAAATGCTGAAAGTCTGGCTTAAGCTTGGTTTTTGTACCTGGGTCTGGTTGTTGCCAGTGTTCCAATAGAGCTCGTTGGGAGTCAGTGAGTGGATCTGCTGCCATGCATGGGCAGCTTCTCCTTTGGATAAGGGTTTTCAGGCTGGAAATGGCAGAGCTGGAGCTGACCCTCTGGGCCTGGTCAGTCTGGTAGGGGTCAGTGGGGACCCCAGGCAGGCATGTAGACTTGGCTGAACCATCTGATTCTTTAGTCCTGAGCATCCTGCAAAGCCCCAAAAAGTTAATAGGAAGATATACAGGTTTTTTCCTGAGGGTGACTTGATTCCTCATAGGAAATGCCATCAGATTTATCTGTGGTGTTGGCTGAGCTAAAGATGTTGCTAAGCCTGCTGCAAAGCATTTTCCTCCTGTACATTCAAATTCTTCACTTATAACATTGTATTGAATTTCAGCTGTGTCTAAATAAGATTCATAGTGCTGAAGTAGCCCAAGTTCATAGAATGTACTCTAATAAACAGGTTTTTTTCTAGAACGGTGTTTGGCAGCAAACGAAGGTTTCCAAATACCCATTTAATGTGCAGAACCCCTAACGTTTTATGATGACTTTGACTTTCTGGATAATGGTTTGCTAGTCATTAGGAAGCTTTCCTTCAGGGAATAGAGATTCTCGAGCTGCAGGCTGTGAGGGGCTGAGGTCTTTAACTGAGACTTTTTAAAAAGAGAAAAGAGACATGTCTGTCATGTGATTTAAATGCATTTCTTAATTCTATCTTGAGATTGGGAGGTAGACTAGATCAGCAGTTACCCACTTGTATGTCAAACAAGACATTAAATCCTGCATGGTATGGAGCTATGTTTGTTGGGATGTGTTGGACTAGATAAACTCTTGGACACTTAGACACATAGATCAGATTTCTTGATGTAATAACAGGACCTATGTTGCATGTTTTGTATCTGTAGAAGTTGTATATTATATGTTTTAAACAAATACTAGTACATAATTTTGTTCAGTATCATATCTGGCCTGCTTGGTTAACTGAGAGAATTAAACAAAACATCTGATTCCCAATACAAATGTGTTTGACCTTTTGAATTAGAGGAACATTTAACTTATAAATGAAATGAAAATCTCATTTCCTTACTGAATTTTACAAGGCTTTTTGTCTTCAAGAATGAGATCCTTTTTTTTTTTCTCTGAGCAACTAATAATACACAGTCTCTGCAACTGAGGGAGGGACCAGGGCATTAAAAAGCTCAGCTAAACTAAAATTGCCACAGGTTCAGCTACTAAAGTAAAGTTACACTTTACATCAAAGTGATCCCATGGTAATTCAGGTTTCTTAAAAAGAACTGATTTAAATAAGTGTATCCCACTTCACAATATGGATCTTCTCTAAAGGGCAGTTGAAAATTCATAAAAGTTTTCAAAAACATATTTATAGTAATTTCTTTTTCTCTACTGTACTTAGATCCCAACTTTTCTTTTTGCCTAGTGACTTTAAAGTCACTAAGTTGGCCTTCATAGTTTTCATTTTGCCACCATCACCTCTAATTAGACCTGGGTCTGTGATGTCAGGAAGATAAGAATCTCGGCATCTACATGAGCTCTTCAGCAAAGATCTTTTCTTCTGTTTATGACCACAGTGATTAAAAAGCAGTAACTGTTTCCAAGTGCAATGTTCTGGAAGTGTCTCATGATCTGTCAGTTGCTCTTCAGTCAGATCTGTCCATTACCCAAGGACACACTTTCTGACACATAACCTTTTAGTAGTCTGAGAAGCTCCTTTCCCTTACACTTCCACCAAGAGGTGGTTTTGAATCTGAATCCCATTTCTTTGTTTCCAGACAGTGTTTGTTGGGAAAAAAAAAACAAAAACAAAAAACAACCTTGCATTTCTGTTGCTTTTTAAGATACTCCTTAACAATTGTTTGTAAAGAGCCTTCCCCATCATACTAGGAAGATCCTCCAGGAGCAGCGCTGTGGACTTGAAACAGGGTTTTATGCTCTCAGGATATATCACTGATTATACATATATACTACACTTAAACAAGAAACATGCCTGATAATAAAGGGCAAATGCAGTCCTACAACTGGAGCAGACTCCTTCTATGCTAACAGTTGCTTCTCTGGGGATATATTTGCGGGAATTGCTGATTCTGGATGCTTTGAATCTTATGGAAAAGATTTTCAGAGCATCAAAGATCTATTTGGATAGTTCTTCCACAACCAGAACTAATACCTTGTTTCTTTTTAAATTTTGTTTCATTCAACCCTGTTGAACAGCTTGGCTAGCATGCAAATTACATTTTCGAGTGTGTTCTGGCAGATTTCTGTTAAATTACATCCTTAATATATCCAGTTTTATGATACAGCCCGTTGTTGTCAGGCTAATATTGCAGCTGGATCTAGTTAGTTACTTGCAAATTCCAAATGATGCTGTTACTTTATAAAATAAACTTCAAGCTGGGATAAATAGATAAATCCTGGTTACAGGGTATTCAAGTTATTCTTGAATCTGATTTCTGTCTATTTTGAGTCTATCTTGCTTTAACAGAGAGCTCACCACGATTGTGCGTGTGCATTTTGTCATATAGTGATAAACAACATCTTAAGGCATAGTAAATACTGCATTTTTCTGGAGGGTTGAAACAGTGGCTTTAGTAATAGAAAAACATTTCTAATGCAAAAGACTTAGATGTGCTGTTTAAAATTTTCATCTGTCAAGTGTTTTTCAGTTATGCAGGAAAATATTCCTATTGGCTAATCCTACATCAGTAAAAATATATTTGTGCGTGAATTCTTACATCTCTTCAAGAGCAATGCTTTTGTTATTTGTTACTGAAGTTTCGAAAGTTTGTTTTATGAATTCTGTTTGTGCCATGTTGAGAGAGGTACCAAAACCTGGCTTTGTAACTATTATTTCTTGGAGTTCTGTGTTTATATTCTGTATATAACTTCTGAGTTATGGTTTATACATTCTGGGACTGTATCTATAGAGCAGGGTGGATAATAAATGCTTGAAATCTTCTGAGAAGTGGCTTGGATGTGTGCAGTGGCAAAGCAGCATATTACAGTCAGTGTTGCTTTTGCCCTGTCCTTTCTTCCTCTGAAACAAAAGAAAAAGTAATTCCCATGCCAGAATCCAAATGCCCAGAAGGGAGAGATTCAGGCAAAACGTTGCTCAGTAAGGGGCTAGAGTGTAGCTGTGTGATCATGGAGGAAAGGGGTGAATCTGTGGGACGGTGTGGTCTGTGCCACTGGCTACCAGTGACTGCACTATGGCTTTCTGTGCTGCCCAGGACATTGATGCACACACTTTCTGCATTACTGGGGACTATTCCAGGTTTGCCAAGTGCAGTGGCATCAATCATAGTACATACACATACACAGAGCAAGTGAAGGCACAGCAGCTGCTTGCTGGTTAGGTATTGAAAGGGTTTGATATCCCACAAGCAGCACCATGTATTGTTGTACAAAAATAGACTTCTAGCAGATATCTCCCTCTGCCCACAAGTATTGGGGTGGTGGTGATTTTTGAAAGTGCACCTAATGTTTAACAGTGAAGCATTTAATGTGGCTGAAGGGAGGAACATAGACAGTACTACTGTTTGTCAGGTGGTTGCTGTTTATTTTGAAGTACAGCACTGTCAGCTGTGACTGGAGTGGAAAGATAATGAGTATTCCTCTATTTGCAGCTATATGCCAGCCAGGGTGCAAGCACGGTGAATGCATTGGGCCAAACAAGTGTAAGTGCCACCCAGGATACACTGGAAAAGCCTGCAACCAAGGTAAGAAAGATTTTATTTTTGAAATCGTGGAAGTATTGTTGGTCTCTCTACCCTACCCCACCAATGCTGTGTGTGTCACCTGTGTTTATGGAGTAATGAGCTCATAAACCAGATTTTCTGCTGTTTCTGCTGTAGCAATTCTGATCTTGAGACTGACATTTGTAGGGAGATTGACATCTGCAGTGGGATGACATGGAGGAAAAATTGCTTTCATTCAGAAGAAATCAAAGAGATTAATATATAGTAGGTAGTTACCTGCTCTCCTTAATCTGAAACAAATTATTTAAACCTTGTGGTCAGGATTGTTGTTTTTTATAAAGTCACAATTTTCAGGTTTGAATAGTGAAATAATATTTGTTTAATTAAAAACCCCATAATTCCTACATTCTTATTTTGATGTTTCTAATCCTGAACTAACTAGGTTGCAATAAACTACTATATACTGAAGGGTTGGTGTAAAGATGAAGTTTCTCTTGCTGGATTATCAAAGTTTCATTGTTTGGGGGTTTTTTTCCTCAAAATTTATGTCCAAAGCATGTAACGGTATAAAGGTCATAGAGTACAAACAATTAGAGAATTGTAATATGGGATTTATTAGACTTTGGTGGTTAAGACGTGCTCACATACAAAGATATCTCAATTATATCTCTTTTGCAGTTGTCTCAGCCTACAGGAAAATTCTTGCATTTTGTGAGTGCTGAGGAAGTATGGTAGAAAAGTGTGATATTTAGTACAATTTTCTTATTCGAGAATGTACCCTGATGTTGCTAAATTTCTTATGACATGTTGATTTTTAGACTGAGTTATTTTCTTTAAAAATAGATACATATTTATTTTCAGATTTACTAATCCTTCCCACACTGATGTGGAAATGTGTGTTGTGTTTTTCTGTTTTCTCAAAAGTTTCTGTCATCTCTTATATTATCCTGTCTTTTTTTCCCCCCTTACTCTGGCCTGACATTTTAAAGGATGGGTTGTTATGATTTTATTCTACACATGTTAGTTTAGTTTTATTCTACACATGTTTAGTCGGTCTAAAACTTTTTAAGAAAACAGTGCAGTGAACTAACAGTTGTTATATGTATGTGTAACAGTTTTTATATGTACGAATTTAACAATATAGAAAGAATGCTTTGCAAATTGCTGGAGGCTTCAGTCTTTAAAACTCAACTATTTACTTGCCACTGAGCGCTAAGGAAGGAAAAAATGTGATAAGTTGTTACAGGAAGCCCGTTGGGCAGTATTGATGATGTATTCTTGCATGGTGCTGGTGGCAAAGCTGCCCTGGCAGATGTACGTGATGTTTCTGAGATGCCTGCTGACTGCGATGCCCCAAATGTGCACCAGTTCAGGTGGCTGCTGCTGCTCTACTGCATGGTGAGACCCTTGAGCTGTTCCTGGGGTCACGGTTTGTGTTCTTGCCAGTGCTGATTCAATGTTCGCGTGAGACTTGGAAATGCACGGTGGATGCAGAGTCTGCTTTTGCTGGGAGGAGATTCAAATGGCAGAGGATAAATGTGACCTGTGCTGTTGTACCTTAACAGAGCACCTGTCCTGTTCAGTCTGTGGTCCATTTTCTCAATTCTGTTCTAGAATAGTAACAGAAGGAATAATGTTGGCAGAAGAACTGTTGGAGTTCCCCTGCAGAGATGGAAGTCTTTCTGGGATGTGTCAATGGTTCTGGGCTGTGAAGTATGCTCAGGTTCTTGGTAAAAGAGGATTTGTTCTAGGAACATGACGCAAAGCTCACCACTTGAAATGCTTGTCTGGACTTGATATATATGTATATTTATTAATTTATAAATGAAGTAATGCATATTGCCTGGTTTTTATTATGTCTTCTCCCTGTCCTGTGAAGATGTGCAGCTGTACACAAGTCCTCTTGGTCAGAGCAGTGAAGCTCTTATATTCCACCCCCTGAATCATCATGCAAGAAATGTAGCATCAAGGGGTGAGGTGGTCCTGTGTGTCAGCCGTTGTGCTCCTCCTACCTGCACGGCTATGAACAGGAGTGCAATTTCTCGTAAAGGGGTGGAGGCTGATAGACCCATCAGTGGTCAGGATGTGAAAGCTGAACCTGTGGTGCCATTAGCATGCAGAGCAAATAACTGGTTGTGTTTCCTTGGTGCTGCTGTGTGTCTGTATTCTGAAAGGTTTTGACTATCCACCATACTCATGGTTGTCACTTGCACTTGTGTCTTTCCTCTGTTCTTCTTTCAGAGCCTGCCTTTTTTATTTTCTGAGTTGCTTTGTAAAGTGATAGTGATGGAAATAGTTTATCAAGTTAGATAAAGACAAAACTGTAATTTACGTAAAGTTGGAAGTTGTAGAAAATGAGTGGTGATAACTTCCAAATTTGGCAACTCACTACTAGTTGATTAATCAGACTAAGTGTTGTGAACAAAAGTCTTCAGGTGATACTAATTTCTTATGAGTTTGACATGTTAGTGTGATTGCAGTTGCTGGAAATGAATGCTGATCTACTGTTTATAGTATGATGATAACAGTTTAATTTTTGCACTTGGTTTCTGGTCCTTGGCTTTCTATTTTCAGAGTTGGGTAAATGTGGTATTGAATATTTGACTTCAGTGTTGCCTGATCCAAGTTAAGTAACAGGCAATGAAAGGCAGAAAAAGTCTGAGTGCTGAAGTGTGCAGAAGCTAATTAAAAGAAAATAGCAGAGTGTATTGAATCTGCCTAGAAATAAGTGGCCCCGTGTTGGGTGTGCACTGAAGTCGGTCCAAGACCATGTGTGGTGCAGCACAGCAGTCAAAGGAGTCACAACCGGGTTTGCCAGCACAACACTCTTGTCCTCTCCTTGCACTCACTTTTTCATTTCATTTCTTTAGATATAAAATACTTGTACTCAGCAGCTTGTGTTTGTTGTAAACCTGCTTTCCATAGTGGCCAAAATGGTCAGTCTGCTTTTATGTACTCTACTGTCTTGTGTTACTCTGAAATCAAGAGTGCTGGTTTCGCCTTGGCTGTGCAATTGTGGGCAGCGTGGGAAATTAAATGGCTGAATGGTGAAATTCTCAAACACAGGACATGAGTGGACATCCCCACAAAGAAATTAAAGGGATTTGTTAAACTTTTTAATAGTGTAGCACTTTTATTCTCATAGTTTGTTACTAGTAGCTGTCTTATTTGTCACTACCAGAGCTTTCATTTCTGTACTAAGAATACTTGGTATCAAGTGGTGATAGATAGATGACTCTGGTAGAATTCAGAGTCCTATAGAAGGATCCAGTATTTTAAGGCTTGGTAATGTAACCTATACTCTGTGCAAGGCGATAAACTGAGAACAGTAATAAATTCTTATTTTCAGCTTTGAGTCTGTGGTCATAACTCTGGAAGTCAGTGCATGACAGTTCTTAAGTCTTCAGAAATATCTAAACTTAGGAACTGAAGTGCAGTGGACTTAAAGCACTAGAAGTTAACACAAGGCACTGTCAAAATCCTGCTCTATCAACCTAATTTCAGTGTTACTTCTCCTTATTCTGTCCCCACTTCTAGTTGAGTGTTTTATACTTAGCTCTGTTATGCCTTTGTTTTGTGAAGTGATGCTTTTTGTAGAAAAGGGGAAGAATACAGGTATTTTAGACTAAGAGAACTTTTTTTCCTCTTACTTCAAAATGATGGTTGTCAGTGAACCTCAGTATATTCGATACTGTGCATTCCTTGAGGACGTTTAGGAATTGAAATCAAATGCTAACATAGTTTTTGAATGTAACAATGACTTTTTTTAACAGACGCATTGCATGTGTAATAAATACGTTAATGCAGCTATAACGTCTGTCAGGAACTGCCTACTTGTGGTATGTTTTGCACAAAAAAGAAAAAGCAACTTTATTTTGTGCTGCCAAGAGAAGTTTGCCTTTCAAAATGTGAGCTTTCACCTGCTTATTGTTGAAAATTTTTATGTAAAGCTTTTCTTACACAAAGGTTTCCACAATGGAAACTTGTCCTTGCCCTGTAGCATAATCATCTGCAGCACTTCCATTTGACCCAGGCATGTACCTACAGTCACAACTCTTAGCAGAAGATCCTGCTTTCACAGGACAAAATGTACATTCTTCTACAGCAGTTTCTCTCAAACCCAGCAGGTACATTCTTGTGAGTGTGGCATCGGTGCCTGTTGTGAGAGGTACGTTCTCCTTGAAACTGCTGAAACTTCTTCCAGTTCCCAAAGAGTGAGAGCTGAAAAGGGGTGCTGTCTCTGCAGCACATGATCCACAGGAAGACTGTAGAAGTGGTCATCACTCCTTCTTTGTTGTGCACAGGTCCAGCTCTTGTTTTGGCAATCTTTCCTCACTGAAGTCCTGCTTAGGCTCACCTGGTCTTCCTCACCACTTGAGGAGAAAATATTCCCCTTCAGGTTTCCTGGAAACATCTTGTTCAGCCTTACACAGGAAGAAATGGAACATTACATCCCTTACCACTACTCTCTTGCAGAAGAGGGGAGCAGGAAGTATTCTTGTCCTTAAACATGCTGTTCTTCCCAAGACCTTGGAAAATGAAGTAAGGGGAAGGGTTCTGGGGAGGGCCATGTCTACATGATGCTCACTATTCCTTGGCCCCATGAAGATGGAAACAAAGTAGGCCAGAAGAGAACAGATTTTATAATAACATAAACACTGTTAGGAGCTCTCAGGGGCAGCAGTGACATAACAGGCAATATCCTCGTGGCTGAGTTTGGATTACATCAATGTTTTGTACTCTGATACATGTATTTTCACTTGACGGCTCTGCATTTTATCAGTCAAAATGAAAGGGAATGTATTTCTCAGTTTTACAATGCCATTTAAAAGTAGTTGGCCTGAAAAGAATAAGGTGAAGAATGTTACTCTCAAAAACTAAGTGATTACAGAGTTTCAGGACGAATTTAAAATCCAAACATTAGGAATTTGTAGAATTCCGGGTGTAGTTGTCTATAATCAATGTTTTCTCTAAGTTCACTTCCACAGTGAATGTAACTTTTCTACTCCATTAACTACATAGACCAAGTTAACTTTTCTGCTTTAGTTCCAAAAAGCAGTCAATGAATTACTGATTTCATTTTAACCACAGTTGTATTTATCTTTCTGGTTCAGCGTCTTAGCCCTGAGCCTTCACCTCTAGTCCACAGAAGGCATCTGCCACCTCCCCAGCTGGCATTTATAAGTGGCTACTGTGTGTGTGTGTATCTACCACATGATAGGAGCCTCAAGGCTTGCTTTTCTACTACATGGATTGAGGGACACTTGATAAGATAGTGCTTAATACTGGGAGATGGTCTTTGAAAACTTCTGGAAATAGTGGCGATTCTCTGTCTGCGACAGACCTCCAGGAAGCACGGTGCAGTATTAGAGATGAGGGTTGATAACTCAGTTTTTGAAGTTCTTGCTGGCTGGATTTGTGGATAGGTTTATTATTTTCATCTCTGTTGTCATCTTTTTTCATCACTATACAAATAACTAACAATAAAAATAAGTAACAAATTATTCTGGTTTACTCAGATAAAATCAACACGTATTCTTGGAAGAGAGTTCTGAAGGAAATCACTCCATCTTTACTTCTTGTTTGAAGTTCTGTCTACTTACATGGAAATTGTAGGCTGAATGTTTTCAGTTCAGGTCATGAATTCTGTATTAAATTGTAAATCTGAAATACTAGCCCTCATGGATAGTCCTTGACAAATATAGCTGATGCCAGGTACTTTTTATTAGTATTTTCTAGATGATAAAGAATAAATTTTCTCTGTGAGATTATTTAAAGTAGGTTAGCATCAGCTTTCCTACCTTCCTCTGCCACTAATTTTGAAGCATGATAGTGAATCACTCAATTGCTATCAGAATTGCTGATAGTGATTGCAGAGTGATTTTGCTTTCTTTCTCCTCCTCCTCCTTCTGAGTGCTGCTGGACATGGCATCAACATGAACAGTGGCTAGAGGTGGGCAGCCTGAGCTTGTGTGTTGCCTAATGAAACAGTTGGCTCTTCATCCAGTACTAATACTGTCATTTTTAAAAAGATACGTTTGAAACCAAGCAAAATTAGCTGCTTGGCCAGAGGGATGAACAACGCTTCGTGCAGGATGTTCTGGACGCTTGCTGTCAGCTGAACTGCATATCTAAAGCTAATTGCCGTATTTTTCCTTCCTTCTCCAGCAGCTTGGACTGGTAATTTTGCCACCTTGCATGCCTTGTGTGTTTTCTTTTCCCACCCTCTTCCCTTGTGCCCTTCATTTCAGATCTGAATGAGTGCGGACTAAAGCCACGGCCGTGCAAGCACCGGTGTATGAATACCTACGGCAGCTACAAGTGCTACTGTCTGAACGGCTACATGCTTATGCCAGATGGAACCTGCTCAAGTACGGCCAGCCCTGCTGCTTGCTCTTCCCCGGCTTCTCAAAAGCCCTGCTCAAATTTCCCCGGGAAACTTCTATGAAATGAAGATGGGTCCCGAAGTAAAAGATTAATCTTGCTGGAAGTTAGGCAGCTGCACAAGACGAGCTCCTTTTTTTCTAGTTAAATTAGGCTGAAAAAACCAGGAGCAATTGTTTTGCTTTTGTTAGTTTTATTAAAAGCTTCCCCCAAAGCATTCTTCAGGGCTGTAAATCACTGTTAATTGGCCTTCGAGGACAAGTGCTTGCAGTTTTCATTGCAGCAAGACACCTGCAGTTCTGCTGCCTTATGGCCTTATGAATGTAAAATCTTTAATGCTGCAGATGTTGGTTGTTTGACTGGTATAAAAATTGTACTGCCATCTCTCTGGAGACCAGGTTCCTACTTGCTCCCATAAAAGCAGTTATTTTGAGTGTCTGGGCAGAGAGAAGGGCAGATTACCTTTAAGTAGAGATGCCCCATTTTTAAAACGGCAGTACTGTCCCGGAGAGCCTGTAGTACATACTAGCCTTTATATTCTGGGGACTGCATTCTATAACACAACTTACTACAGTTGTGGTGGGTTTCTTTTTTTTTTTTCTTAGAGATGTAGTTTGTGGAAAGAAAAATTTTACTAGCAGATGTAGTTCCTCTTTGAGGGATACCCATCAAACTCAACAAGCAGTTTCCCACTTTTATCATAAATACGTGACATCTTAATTCTCCGAAGTTTTCAGTCGTTTTCTAGTACTGATCAGAGTCTTTATCTAAAAATGTTCAATTGTTTTTCTCCAGATGCCCTCTCTTGCCTGATGGCAAACTGTCAGTATGGCTGTGACGTACTGAAAGGGGAAGTGCGCTGCCGCTGTCCTTCTCCAGGGCTGCAGCTTGGGCCTGATGGCAGGACTTGTGTAGGTAGGTGAATCAAATGTAGATTTAATTTTACTTTTTTTTCCTGCAAAATGCTTTTATCCTTACACAGAATGCAGTTCAAGGGAGTTTATCAGATGTACTTAGAATGCATTGAATGTGCAGTTTAAAGTTGTTAGTAATGAGGATTGTAGTAAGGCTGTTGCTCAGGTGCCCTTGTGTCAGAGATCACCTGTGTTTTCCTCCAGTCCTGCAAGTTTTGTTGTCTGCCTAAAGCCCATACAGACTCCTTGATGTCCAAGCCCTTGGCCCTTTCCACTCCTGCTGCTGGGTTATTTTAAACTGTTGCTAACTCCAAAATACCTGCCTGCATAAAAAAAGTAATGGGGAGATCACCTTTCCCTCATACCCAAAAAGGTGGTGCCTAACTCACTGGTTAGAAGGATAATTTGTAAAAAACATTGATATTGTAGTGGAGCAAGGTGAAGGGCTGTACATGCTCCCAATATTGCTGGGATTGAATCTGCAGTCTTTCTTCCATACTGTGAAAACTCCAGGTTAAAATAAACCCAGGAACTCAGAGTGTATAGAAGTGAAATGTTTTGTTCCCATATTTGTGAACATGGAAAAGGTGCTTATGGTTAATCAGACTCTACTATGGTCTGAGGAACAGTGTGACGTGATTTCATTAGTCATTAACTATATATTCTGAGTGGATATGATGCTCCAGTGATTTTATTATTTATATTCTGTGAAGTGCTACAATTCCATAACCAGTAGCAACACTTGCAGTGACAGAATGTATGAAAATGGGGATGTGCTGATCATCCATCTGGGTAACTTGGCTGTCCATAGGATGGGTGGTTCTCCAAGTGCCTGACCCATGCTGACCAAGAATTTGTTGGCAGAGAAAGGGACAGAATCTAGATCTTCTGATATGAAGAGCAGGCTCCACACCAACTTGGAGGCTTTCTGAAGTGCATGATTGACGTGTCTGTGTATGGAAAAGAATGGACAGAACAGGAGAAAAAACCACCATTGTTACACGCCGAAGGAATTAAGTTGTGATAAATCCCTTTGTGTATATTATGGCAGAGACGTCTTTGGAAGATACTTGAGCCATGCCATAGGGAGCTGAGTGATTTTAAGTACAAATTCAAGCAAGTTACACCAAGTAGAGAAATTTGCTAGGAAAAATGCTTACAACATTCTTCTGGTGTACATTTTTCTATTCAGGCAAACTTCATACTTTAAAATAAACAAAGTGTACTTTAATGCCTAAGACTAACATTCAGACCAGTCCTATGAAGCTCTTTGAAGTTTTCAAAAAAACACTTTTTTTTTTTCCCAGAAAGGCAAAGAACTGCGTACCCACATTTTAGTTGGGTGTGCATCATTCAGAATGACCTCATAACCTATTTCTAGAATTTCCACAAGAATTTCACAGCAGCCTTGTACAATACAGAGAAAATAGTTACAGCAAGAGATGTCGGTTCTTCCCACATCGTAACATAATGTTCTTCCTTTTCTTGGTAAGAAGTGATTGTGACATGCACCCTTTCTGTGTTATTTCTTTATCAAGACAAATGTGTGACACCTCAAAGAACTGAAGCTACTTGGAACTAGGGCTGTTTTTTTCCTCCTGTTTGTACAAGCCTGTCACTGTTGGGGAGGTTGTCAGCTCCAGCAAGAGTCTGGATAATACTGCAGTACAAACAGAAGTGTAGGCGATGGTAAGAAAATTGAAGTGTGCATTGGCCACAGCTCATGAAATCCTTGTTTGAGGAGAGTTGGAAAGACAGATGGGAATGCAATGCTTATTTTTAGCACAGGTGGAAATTCCTCTAGCCATTATTCTATTTTTAGTTTAACACTTGCTGATCATCCTCTTGTTTAAAACGTTCCTTCCGGACAATCAGTAAAGAGCCACCAATTTGGCTAGAAAGGTAGATCATATAAACTAAATGACAACAAAGTGAAAAAATAATGCAGCAAAGTATTCAGTGAAAAGGTGGATTAAACAGCTAATTAATTGATTAATGACTCTTGAATCAATAAATCAATCAGTGTTGCCAGGATTTTGGATTGGGATTTTCATTTAATGAAATAATCAGTACACATATTTCAGCTTCAAATGATCTGAAATTATTTGAGGGCTGAAAATAATTATTTTTCACTATAAAATTAATTACTTCCTTTTTTTGTGTATTTAGAAACTTGACAATATAGCCTTGTAAACTCAAAAATCATACTATTTTTAAAATAGTCTCATAGGTATTTTGTGCTTGAGTCGGTAATGTGGTCATACTTGCAGCAAGAGAGAGAAGCAATTCTGCTTCTCTGGTGGACACTGACCGTCACACCCATTAGGTGCTGACCATCACACTCCCTTGTGTGCCTTTGGAGCAGCTCCCTGGTGCTGAGGTGAGAATACCAACCACCCCTCCATGCCCTGCCTTTCATAGGAAGCAGGTATGAACCCCAGCATGTTGCAGCAGGCATAAGGAAGCAGCCCCACACCTTTTGGTCCAGATGTGAATTGACTTGAAAGAAGCCACAGTCACTGTACTGTTTGAGAGCTGCAGGAAACTAATCACAAGCACTTGCATATCATCTTGTGGCTGCTGATCAGAAAGTGATTTTCCCCTCAGTAATGAGCATCTACGCACCTCTCATTATATGCAGGTGGAAGGCTGTTACATTTTTCCGTATTTTTGCATCAGTTTTGAACAGTGTGTTGATTAGCAGTTCAGTCCTGTATCTCTAGGATATATAGCTGCCTACCACTACACTGCTGCCATAATTTAACATAAATTTGCCTTATGTGAGTTTGCAAAAATGTGAATAAATATGAATATGTACAGAGGAAAAAGCAGGACATGCTGCATTAGATTTTTAAAGATCATAATCCATGCCATGATGAGGTATATTCAGTGACTAATCTTTTTCTTACTGAACTACTTTTTGAAGTCGTGGTTTAAAGATTAAAAAAACCCAGCCAAAACCAACAAAGAACACAACTAACTCATCGAGAGTCTGAAACTTGCAGCCTTGAAATAATATTTTAATAAAGGGTAGAAAATTGTGACTTGTAGATTAAATTATAATAAGAAACATGGTAGGGTTTGTAAAACTTAGTAACATATTCAAAGCCTAAAATGTTAGCAATAAATTCAAATCAAGAGACAGATTTATAGGAAGATTCAGGCATGTGGAGAGGTGCCCAGTATTGGCCTTGTTTTCTTTCTCAACAAGGCCTTTACTGCACCATTCCATCAGTGCTCTCGATGGAGAGAGAGCAGTCTGACAGGCCAGGAGGGTGGGAGCTCAGGGGTTGAATCCTTGCTGTCCTCAGTAATTCTTCATGCAGAGTGGGACAGTGCCAGCAGGAG
The DNA here is from genome assembly GCA_013398055.1 of Ifrita kowaldi. Lineage (NCBI taxonomy): Eukaryota > Metazoa > Chordata > Aves > Passeriformes > Cinclosomatidae > Ifrita > Ifrita kowaldi. The sequence continues at coordinate 27,718 of VZRS01002967.1, forward strand.
CTACTGGGACAACCCATCTGGCCAGTAATTCATGGCTTTAGGTCACTCCTTCTGGCTGTGGGAACACAGCCTGGGGAAGCTAAAGCTCCATCTCCCCCACCTCAGGTAGCTGCCCTAACTAACCAGCAGCTTTGTGGTAACATTTTTTTCTGCGCAGTAGAAGAGACTCTGCCTCGTTCAGGCCCCTTTCACAAGAGCAGCAGGGCATCAATCACTTGGCTTTGTTTTGCACTCTTGACATCGGCAACTGAAGTGCTCCTTTTGGGAAAAGAACTGCATGGAGAGCAAAATCTTGCTTTCCCGTAGATCAGGAGTGTGATAGAGCTGCAGAGCAGAGGCTTGAACTGTGCCCTGTAGATAACCAGCAAACACGAGGAGCTGCGTGCATCAGAAGCAGCCGTGCATGGCAGGTCTCTGCCTCAGTGGAGAATTAGTGTTTAAGTGCTCAGCAGACTCAGCTCGGTGTCCAAGGGCTGCAGAGTGAGTGGTAGCACAAGCAGCTTTCAAGTGTCAGCCTGACCTCGTCTGAGAGTTTCCCAGGCAGGAGAGCAGCAGTGGGTGAGCATCGGCTGCTCCCTGGGTATCTGCCTGTGATCCAGAGCTGAACTGAGAGGGCACAGCCAGAAGTGCTCAGGTATCACTGCTGGCTGACCAAGGGCTCTTATGAAAAATACTTTGGCTATTCTTTAGGTTTCCATTATGTGAAACCAGTTTCATTTAGACAGCGCACATTGTATTTTAATTGTTATTTAGAATAATACAGTTCCTTTGTTTCTACAGATATTGATGAATGTGCTACTGGGAGGGTTCTCTGTCCACGGTTTAGGCACTGCGTCAATACTTTTGGAAGCTACATTTGCAGGTGCCATAAAGGCTTTGATCTGATGTACATCGGAGGCAAATACCAGTGCCATGGTAATAACGAGCTATTTTTTATGTGCACATAATAGAGCTGCATATTCTAAAATGAAATTAATGGTTCAAAGAGGAATGTTTGTTTATTATGGCTGAAACGTTGAAGCAGGTGGTTTTACACTGCATCAGTATTTTAAGAAAGGTGGGTTATAGAAATAGGTTGTGAAAGAGAAGGCATGTGTTTGGCCCACATTCTTGTAACTGGTTCTTGTGTGGAAGCTAGTGGGAAGAGCAGAGCAGATGACCCCAGGAATTCCTTTCCAAAGCCTTTTTTCCTGCGGGGTTCACTGTCATTGGCTCTTGTAGGCTCGGAGCAGTGTATGAGCTTGGGCTATACCTGAGCTGTAACACTGGTGTGCTCCATAGCATGCCCCAAGATCCAAGATAAGAAAATGTGCACACCCTTGCTCCTCCCAACCCAGACTGCCCAACTTTCCTTCCCCTGAAGACAGGTGGGGAAGAGGCAGGAGTTGGGAAATAACCTGGTTTTTGTCTGGACATGAGGCTGGAATGCAGCTGGTATATGCCCTTCAACAAAGATATTCCCGGGTCTCTCTGCCTTAGTTTCACAGGGTCTTAACTGGTTATGATTCTTTCACTGAAAAAAAGATTGTGTGGAGATAATGAGTCATTGCTTTATGTTTACTTAAGTATTTTTTTTTCAGAGACATTTGTATTCAGAGCACTGGAATTTGGAGATTTTTGCTTGCATCACTGACAATAAATATGGATATGCCATATGAAAGGTTTCCAGCAGTTTCTACTTGGTGTAGAAGCATCTATATAGATGTATAATATAGGAAGCATTTTATGAAGAAAAACAGTTTAATGTCTGTGTGATTAAGGACATGCATATTCCTAGACTCTGTTTTTTTCTTATTCTCTCTCCTGTAAGAAGTGGTTGTTAAAATTGTGATCTTAATGATCTCAAATGCAACCTCCAAATGGCATGTCTGAAGCTGATGCTAAGGTATAAACTGAGCAATTCCAAAGTTGCCCAATAGTCCTTATTTACCGTAATGTTTGGATCACCACATTGATTTGTGACTATTTTCCTTTCCCCACTGGCAAAAGTTTTATTATTATTTTTTTAAAATAATCAAAATAGTAATAATGTTTGGGGTTTTTTGCAGGGATAAGCAGAAAGTCAGGTTTCTTTGAAGCAAATGATTTTTTTAATGTAAATTTTCTGTTGCAGATATAGATGAATGTTCCCTTGGCCACCATCAGTGTGGTAGTTTTTCACACTGCTACAACATTCCAGGATCCTACAAATGCAAATGTAAAGAAGGATACAGAGGCAATGGAACAAACTGCACACGTATGTAATGCTCCTTTTAAAACAGAGATTCTGAAAGCTTTGTGTAAACTTTAAGGTACAGCACTATCAGGCTCAGTTTCTCTTAACTATTTTTAATACTAAATAAGGGGCCGGGGAATGTAGTTGGAGTATTCTAGGTCTTAGCATGCCTTGGTAAAAATATCTTTCCCTGAGACATTGTCATAATTAGAGAGAAATTCACCTCTCCCTATTCACAGCTTGATTCTAGAGATTGCTTCAGGATGAGAACAACTGAGTAAGCAGGGTAGGTCTGATCAAACAGTGCATATTACTCATACCCTGTTGTTATGTACGCTCCACAACTGACCCATTTCAGCAGCTCACCCCCTCCACACCCTGCTGCTTCCCAGATGTGAGCAGAGGCAGGAGGGAGGATTTCTCTGGAAGGATTTGCTGTCGGAAAATTCCCTTGGCCACCTTTCTCTTGGGAGAAGCAGCCACCCCCTTGGTATAGAATAGGCTGTTGGAGCTCTCCCATGTTTGATGTCCCACAGGACTGTGCAGCTCTGTGACATCTGCTGGATCTTTTTGATCCTGCATTCCTTTGTGGCATCTGCTCCTTGGTGACTCACTGATCTCTTTAAAGAGCAGTACCATTTTTTCCCTTTGGCTGTAGCTGTCATGGCAAAAGGTGCTCTTTCACATCCTGAGTGCTTGCAATTATGTGTGGGCACATTTCACATGTGTTACTGGGACACAGTCCTAAGGGGCATTTTATATTTTAATATACTATAAATGTTAAAACTGCAAGGTATTCAAAGGGATGGTAATAAAACAAGTGCCCAGAGGGAAAACCTTTTTACCTGCTGTCATCAAACAATTCACTGTTTAACAAACAGTAGTTCTTCACTTTAACTGTGTGTTATGCTTGAAACGCTTGTACACAAAATACGTGACTAGAGTTCTTACTGAGCCTTTTAAGGTCTCCAGTGAGATATAAAAGGCTTATTAACAAATAGAAAACAACAAAACAGATATTATTGCGTTTCATGTCTGCAGAAACTCTCCTTGTGAAACCAAGTTAAAATTTGTTGTCCTTTCTTTATGAAACATTGGAGGAGATGGTACTGTGGGCACTGTCACTGTGGTGAAAGTGGTGCTCAGCCCACCACCTCATTTTTGTGAAGGCTGAAAAATATCATTTACTTAGTTTCCTGGTGTTTAGCAAAGGTAAAGATCTAAACGAAGGCTGACTTATGTGCAATCTCTAAAATGATTACTGCTTATTGACAAGGAGAAGTGTTTAAAATGAGAGGTCTGCAATATTTTCTTAAGCCAAAGGTATCTGCCCATCTGTGACCAAAATGTTTGTAACATTGAGGTCTTACTAAACTTGCTGCCACTCCTGACTATGAATCACAGAATCACCAGGTTGGAAGAGACCTTCAGGATCACCGAGTCCAACCCATGCCCTAACACCACCTCAGCTAAACCATGGCACTGAGTGCCACATCCAATCTTTTTTTAAACACATCCAGGGGTGGTGACTCCATCACCTCCCCGGGTAGACGATTCCAGAACTTTTATCACTCTTTCAGGAGAAAACTTTTTCCTAAACTTGAACTTTTCTAGTTTAGAGGGCAGCTTAACCCATGGCTTCCTGCCCATTCTTTTTTCACCAGCAGCGCTTTTGGGTAGGTTTTGCCAACTCTGAAAGAGACGTGATGCTTGGGAGGAGGTGGGATGGAAGTGTCTTGGCCTTCAGTCATTCTAAATTATCTCTAAGCTGCTGCAATGCCAAGTATGCCCTAAAGGGATGTGATAATTCAGCAGTGCTGGTGCTAAAGTATGTTGCTAACTAACGGAAACTTTCAGAGGAAGAAAAATTATTTCATCCAAGATTCTCTGTGTCATAATGAAATAGATTGTTAAGTTTCTGGGGTGAGAAGCTGAGATGTCCATTTTGGTCCTATTTTGATTCTCTTTGCTGTTTTTCCTATTATGATTGAACCACCTGGTCCATATCAGATATTCAAGGGCAATTGCACTCTCCCTGAGGGAGGCAGTGGTATAACGGGTAGGATTGTTGATGTTGGAGGCATAACCCCTCAGACCACCACATGTACCTGCTTTTGTTACAGAAAGGCCAGTGACCAGGCCAACGGCTTGGCCAACACCTGGGCCAACAACTCGTCCGACACCCCGGCCGACAGCTCATCCTACCCCTGGGCCAGCAACTCATCCTACACCTGGGACAACTCAACCTGCACCCAGGACAACTCAACCTGCACCCAGGACAACGACTCGACTGACACCCAAGCCAACCACGAGATATGTGCCAGTGACAACAAGGCCGGTCACGACACCAGTGACGAAGCCTCCAACACCGCCTCAGCCTACAACAGTAAGACCTACACTAACACCACCAAGAACTCCTCTGGTAACAGCTGCAGAGCCCTCACATGTTCCCATTGAAACTACATCTTCCCAAGGAGCTATAGATGACAACAGGATCCAGCCAGATCCTCAGAAACCCCGAGGAGATGTGTTCAGTAAGTAATTTTCCATATGCTTTCGTTTATCAAAGTGGTAGATGCAGTGAGGTGGAAGCATGCACAATACTGTTAGGGTTTTTTGGAACGCTATACCATTGAGAACAGAGAAATCAAACTGAAAATGGTCATATGGTAAAGCTGCACAGATAGTTGATTTTATTAAGAAAAATTTGGGAAGGAAGTTCTGAGTCAATTAATCAAGAAATGTGGGGTTCTTTTCCCCCTGAAATTAGGGAGTATATTGTCCCATAGAAGTACTTAATTATGCTTTCAGATGAAGGTTTTACGGAAATGGAAGAAATTTTATTGAAAAGCATTGAACTGCAGCATAATTCATAAAGTAGTTGGATTCAAATTCAGAGAGTTGAGAGTCACTCTTAAATAAAGTATTACCATAGCTTTAAGAATGGTAAAGGAATGGGATCATGTCTGATTACCTAAAGACTTCTATGGGACCTATTTTGTATGGGTTCGAATAGTCTCAGATGTTCATGACTAAACAATGAGAAAAATGCTCAAAAATAGCATGGAGACTAAATTTATAGACTGTCTGTGGAAAGGGATACATGAAAAGCTGAAGATAGGAAAGATTCTCATAGCATGAACACATGTAATTTTAAGAGCTCCTCTGAAGTCTAAAGCACCATTGTGCCAGCTTTAGTGCATACCACAGGAGACATTACTGGCACTTCAGAGCTGTGCACATCTGCCAAGAAATACTCAACACCCGATTTCATCTTTAGTTCTGCAGCTAATTTTAGAGACAGGGAGGGTGTGTTGGATCAGCTCTTCAGCTTGTTGTACAATAAAGCTCTGAAGCAATGTAGTAGGAGGAAAAGTTTGCTGTCTCAGAGCAGGTGCACAAGCAATGTGGGAGTTTTCTTCTGGTTGCTTTGGCATCTGTGTGGTAATTTCTTGGACTTTGTTGTTGTAGGTCATTACTCAGTGAAATATTTTGTTTCTTGTAAAAGAGTTTTCCCTGTGACATTTTATCTGTTGTAGACAGTTAGATAAATTGAAAATGGAGAGAGAAGCTGACAAATGTTAGAAGCCAAATCCTGGTACTGCTTAGCAGAGTGTACTTTTGGCTTCATATTCAGTTAAAAATATAGAAATATGTTTAAGTGAAATTCTAAAAGGAAACACAGTAAAGACTTACAAAGCTTAATATAATGGGAACCAACAGTTAAAAATACAGTTTTGTGGAATATATTGTAGACTCCAGCATTGTGCTTCCCAGGTGTCTCATGCTGCAAGTGTTCTCTGGAATTCTAAAGCAGAGGGATAGTTTTCAGCTATGTTCATGAAGTCATAACAATCCTCTGTGCAAAACTTATTATTTACAGTTAGTCTTTCTGTATTGTCCCTAGAGGCTAGATTTTGAAGCTAATGCTTTCAATACATATGCTTCAGACATAGGAGTTTGGAAAATAGGAAAGTAAAAGCCTTTTAAGTTTGGTTTGGTCTGAGTGCAGCTTACATTATGGTACATGTAACAAACACAGGATCTTTGCAAAGTGTTTATCAACTATTGGTTTAGGTCAGCTGCCACCCTCTGAGGTTTGTCATATCCATACATAGCTTCAAAGGCTTCAGTGCACAGCACAGCAGGACTGAAACGGGTCAAACACCAGCAGATGTTCCTGGCCTCAGTAGGTAATACAGGAACAGAGAGTCCTCAGATCAAATCAACAGATGTCTGTCTTCAATCCCATATAATTTTTTTTTATTCCCTGCTAGGGACATACTTCATATACATATGTGTGTGACATAACTGTGTGACTGGAAACATATTCCACTTGTGCTCCAGATGATGCTAGTAGTGTGATCCTTAATGGAGCTGGTGTCTTTTTTCTCCTGTCTCTTACCTTCTTCTCTCCTTTCCACTCTGCTTCCTGCTCTGTTTTTCTCCCTTTCTCTTCTGGACACTTTGGAAGTACTGTCTAGGTGGTGGTCTCTGGAGTCCTCTCATACCTTCTCTCTGTCTCAAAGCATTTGTGTAGGGGGTGCACAAAAGCATTTGTTAAGGATTTGAAACGTACAGTCGAGTGCAAAACAGTTCTGTTTCAGAAGAATGTGCTACCCTCTCAAAGAAAGCATTGCTTGTAGAGTAAGATGTTTCTTCACCTGTTGAATCCTATTACTGCAGGAGTTTGTGGGGAAGAGCAGAAGTTACATCTCCTCATGTGGGAGGTATAGAAAAGCAGGTAGAAAAGTTACAGCCACATACATTACTACAGTGGGGTGCACAGAGCGTGGCTGTGCCTCTCCTCAGTACTGCACTTGTAAGGATAACACAGAGAGACTTGAACATCCCCAGGTGCCGTCACACCAGGGGTTCAGCAGCATGGGAGCGTTATGCCAGGTGCTGCATTCCTGGGCATTAGCTGGGCTGCAGACCCGGCTGCATGAGTGCTCTTGGCTTGTGGCAAATGTGAAATGCGATAGCTGAAACACCTTTCGCGTTAGATTAGAGGCGGTGCATGCAGGGTGGGTTGAGCTTCAGGTTCCTGCTGGCCAGCCCTGCCCCTGCTCCAGGCCTGTAGGAGAGCAGTGCCTGGCTCTGCTTGGCTGCAGCTGCTCGGTGTGAAGCACTGCGAGCTCAGGACGACAGCGCTCCCACCGAGTGTAACCCAGCACCTCTCCAAAATCATTCCTCACGGCCAGACACAATGTTAACAACCATGGCGTTAAGACAATATGGGATTTCAGACTGGAATGACTAGTAACATTTAGCTAACCTTTGACTTGCTTCTTAGCTGCTATGTGGATGTGCCAAACCCTCCCCCACCTCCAAAAACATTTGTGGATTTTTCACTTGCCTCTGTATTTCCTCAGGAAAGGGGAGTTTTGAATTATTTCCTTCAGTTTCTTGAAAGCTGTTTCTGTTTTAGTCTCACCTACATCGGACATCTTTGCAATATTCTCGGGTTGTGGATATGAGGTAATTTTGTTTGGCTTGTACTGAGCTTCTTTAGGTTCATTTCCCCACATCAACTGCTTCTCCAGTCGAGGCAGCAAAGAAGCCAGTTCTCAAAAATTAATTTGCACTGTGGTCCCCATATGCCTGCCTGGAAAGAGAAGAAAAAGCTTTGCTCTTGCTGCCTTTATTTGTTTCCCACTAGAGAATACAGGCAGCAATTAGCAATCTTGTAACTCTTATTTTATTGAAAAACAGAGGAGAAAGTCGATGTTAGATCCACTCAGGTCATGAAGTAGGATTTAACTTCAGTTTTGTAAAGTCTTCGGAATAATTTGTGTCATCTTAGGTGGCTGCTTCCTCCTGTGCCTCCAAGGGTTGTTGTATTCCCAAGAGTTACAAAAAGTAGTGTTTTATCACAGGGATGGGCAAAACCCAGCACAGAGAGCATTGTACCCAGCAACCACTGGCAGTTCTGGTCTCCCAGCCATTAGCATCTGCTAAAGACCTCAGTGTTTAAAGCTGTGTTTTCAGCTAGGTTATCTTGTGATGCATGGGCATTTCCCTTCCTGCTTTTCCCGTGGAGCTCTGAAGCCTTAGGCAGGCTTGGAGGAAGCAGCACTGCTTTGCTCTGCCATCGAATAGCTGCTGCTTCTGTCGGGCAGTCTGTGGCAAAGGGGCCAGTGGCTGCTGCACAGTGATAGATATCCTAGTGTTCCAGACCAAATCCTGCAAATCCTGGTGCTCTAGGATTGGTGCACATCAGGAGAGGAAACATGCTGGGGCAAATGTACTTTTTTCTGCAAGCATTTTTCAAATTCTAATTTTTTGTTAGTTAACCTTTTCCTGGGCTACTCTTGGTGACTCCTTGCTCCCTATTTTCTCTCTTTGTTGTTATTTGACCTGCTGTTCCACACACTGAGTGAACTTGACCTAGGCTTTCACTTTAGAGCTCTCTTGAATGTGCTGCTCAGCTTGAAATGAGCTGAGGACCAGAGAAATTGCTCTGTTCAGGGGTAATGAAGAGCACAAATGATAAAAATGCTGATAAGGTTATTTAAATGCCTTCACAATTTTTGAAAGGTACTGGGTTGTTGCTTTGCTTTAGATGCTTTACTCCTTTTCTAAAAATGCCTGCAGTGACTTCGGGGAGCTGCATTTTTAGAGAACAAAAAAATTAGTATTTTTTAAAATGGAATTCCTACACTTGGCCTTTGAACCACTTAGTCAGATGCAGACAGTGGAATCTGGCACCAAGGATAATCTTCTCCTGATATGGATATGGGGGGAATGGCAATGAGAGAGGAATGTAGTGATAGCTTAATATTTAACTATTTCAGGGCTGATACAAACTACAGTGAAGTACAGAGGAATCTTGTCTAGTTGTAAGTCTCTAACGAATAGAACAAACTTCTCAATAAGACTATGAACTTCTGCTACCATTGGGATTTGGATGATAAGCACTAAAAGCATAAACTTAAAGCATAATACTAGATATCAGCAGAGCAAGAACAAACCCCCTTATCTGTATTAGAAGACAGTTCAGCAGTTTTCCCTCTTAGCCCTTAGTGGAGCCGAAAAGATTGGAATTAGGAAATGTTTCTCATAACAGCTATTAAAAATGTAAACATTGGATTAAAACTTGATTCTTTTTTTTCTTCTTTTCAGTGACTGCAAAGTCCGTAGTGCTGTAAGTGCAGTTTTGTGATCCTTGAAGCTGTTGAAAAAAGGGAAATAATAAAAGCAAAGAATGGGGGGCTTGTTATTCCTTGATACCATTAGAGTAGCATTATTTTACAACAGCATTCCATTTGTCTTCACTGTTCTGGCACCTTTTAAAATGTATTTGTCTTTATATTTAAGCATTTAAGATAGGCACTTTGTTGCTGTTGATACTCTGGAGTTCAATCATGAAATCTAGGAGTCTTACAAGTCTCACCCTCAATCAATCTTCCAGCAAGTTTTGTCCCTGAATCTGATATGCAAGCTTCTGTACACTCCTTGTTTTAGCTGTGTTTCCCTGAAACTCAGCTGTCACTCTGCACCTCCTGAATGGATGTTCATGGAAAAGCAGGCAGGTTACTTTGCACAAAACTTTCTGCAAAGATAAATACCAAGATGCTTGATTTTGGTAAAACTTAATGAGCCCTGTAACTGCCTGGGAAATGCAAGATTGGACTTCAGAGTGGTGGCATGCTGACACTGTTGTGTCTCCCCTCATATGTAAACAGTGCTGGAGAGGGTGGCACAGTCCATGAAAGCCCTTCCTGAAATAATTCTTACTGCAGAATTTGAATCTGTAGAGTTACAAGAAACCTATCCTGGACACCCTGGGTGTCCAAAGGGAAGGGTGAAATGCACCTCTCTGTTGCTTCTTCTTTTTAGCCCAGCGTTTATCAAAATCTTCCATGGAGGAAAACAGGACTTATTCTTGTTTTCTCAGTCCGACTGACCTCTGGACTACCCTTACTTTCAGCTGTTTTCTACTAGTTCTGTGTGAGATCTCATCACTTGCAGGAATTTTTTGGAAGTGGGATTTAACAGCTTTCAGTCATAACTATTCAGTCAAAAAATCTTTGTCCTTTTTTGTTGTTGTTTTTAGCAAATGGGAAGCTTAGTCATGATTATTGTGTGGAATGGAATTGTACTTACAGTGTTTTCTGTAAGCCAGAGAACTGCATTATTAATTGTCATAACAACTACTAATAACACGAAATTGCACTCCATGTTTTGGTTTGTAACACCAAAACAGCAAATATTCTGTTTATTGCAAACTAGCTGATATATATACATACAGTTTCTTATACTCCCAAACTCAGCAATTAGCAAGTAAATCAAAAAAAGCTGTATTGTTTTCCCAAAGGTTAAAAAAGCTGAAAAGAAATCACTCTTATTTAATATTTAATAATCACAGTTATTTAATATTTTCCCCCAGATTTGTGCATCCTTGAAGAAGTTTGCTCATGAACTTTGAGAATATGGTAGTGTTGATGCATTGGCTCACTCAGAGCTTGTAAAATTCTCAAAGAAAAAGAAGCCAAGTTTCTATTTAACAAGCTTTATCAAACCATTGAAGTTAAGTGAAAAGCACACTGATACACTATATAAAGTACACAGAAAGGGCTTGGAAAGCTAGCAAAAAATAAGTGTGCCAAATACTTTCTCCCACGATCTCTACTCGACACATTGGTTGTCGTGGCAGAAAGAAGTGTACATGTGGGTCATATTTAGAGTCCTGCATCCCTTATGGTAACCCTTGTTTCAAACTGAGTGCACATTCCTGTAATTAGGTCTGAGCACTGAAGTGACTGTATTAAAGCACTGCAGCACATTCTTCTAGAAGTTCATAAAAAAAGTGTTTGGAAAGGACTCTGGGGGAATTTTTGAGAAAATATTTTTACAGAGCTTTAATTTTAGGCAGATACATCAACTTGAATGTGGAGAATGCTTGTATGTGTGCACAGATGTAACTCAGGTTTGTAGAAAACAGCATCCCATTAGAAATGGTACTTGAGGAAGTAAACTGAAGTAGTTTACAAAATAAGTTCCCGATATTTTTTGCAGTATTTTCCATAAACAAGGACTCTGACAGACTGGGAAGCAGGTGCACAGGACATGTACCTTAAAACTGTGAGCCCTGAGTATCCTACAAATCTTAGAGCATGTCAGTGGGTTTCCTTCATGCTCTTTGCCAGAGTGCTCATTTAGAACCTTTTAACTACCTGCCTGTGAGCCTGTTGTCCTTTGGTCCTGCCCTGCTGCGCTCAGCAGTTCTGAAGTGAATTGCTGACTTGCTCTCCATAGTACAGAAAACAAACAGTATCTTCTTCCCCTGGCACAGTCTGAGGTGAGGAAAGGCAAGGTGGTGGTCCCTGGGCATGCAGCAGCATAGATAGAGCTCCTAGGAAAGAGCAATACACTGCTGGCAGGGATTAAGAGTGAGTGATGCCTTTATATGACTGAATATAATATTTGTGTGCAGATGTACTGCAAGGCAATTATTGCCCTAGGTCGTGTGGACTGTGCACATTTGTAAGGTTTCTTTCATGTGAAATCTCAAAGTTTCTCATCATGTAGGCAGAATAGCCCTGATAAAACAAAGCAGCAAAAATACTATTTACAATCATGTATTTTTAAAAATTAACAGTCCTCTAATACCCAAGTCAGCTGTAAGCCTGAAGCTGTTTTGAGCATTAATATCCTGCAAATAGACATAGTCTAAAATCTGCAAAGGATTAAAAAGAAAAAGGAAACAAAAAAAGGGAGACTTAATGAGTCAAATAATGACTATTATATTTGTGAGTTCATCAGTTTCCTACAGATTTTGAGCTTTTAAACTATTTGCTTTTATTGTACAAAATTTTTATTCAAGATCTCTAGCCTAAAATAGTACTTTAAAAATACATTAGAGTTTGCTTATTTTGTCCCAATTTCAACATTTTTTCTTTTCTGTATTCTGGCTTTAGAGGAGCTCTTGCAGCAGTGCTATTTTCATGTTGTCCTAGTGCAAAAAAGTTCCTTCTTAACCTTTGATTTGATTTTCTGAAGACAACAGTCCTTCCACTCATCTTAATTCTTCTTGTTCTCACTTGCCCCTGAAGTCTATAGAGACATTAATAGTTATTTTAGCACTGCAAATGGAAAACATGTCAAGTTTTTAATAGATAAGGCCCTTACAAATACCTTAGGTGTCAGAGGTGCCTATTAAATCTAAGGACGTGTCTGAAACACATTACTACTGCTATGAATTATGCATTAGACCTGCCTCTAAACGACAAATTTTCCAAGACAGCTCTATTCAGTGTAATCTGTTTATCTCTAGCTGACAGCTGTCCATCAGGCAAGAAATCTGTGTGAGATGTACACAGACTGGCACAGCATCTTCAGAAATATGTGGGAGTCTTTGTAGCCACCTGACTTTGGCAGCCATCACTCCCACAAAGACCTCATAAATTTCAGGTTGTCGTGGATGCTGAATGTCTAATAACCTCTGGGCTTCTTAATCACCAAGAGCTGGGAAGAGCAGCTGAAGGACAGGCTGTGCTGCTGGAAAGCAAAAAGTATAATTACAGCTGAATTCCAGCTTCCTCTAGAGCTCCTCCTTCTCAACTGTCAGCACAACCCTGATAATTGTTTGGGGAGCTCTGATCCTTTGCAGATAGATGGATGTACCTTCAGCTGTAGTTCAAAGGTTAAGTGCACGTGGGGCCTCTTCCAAGTGCTGCTGCCTCCTGTTGAGGTTCTCCTATAAACGTCTGTGGAAGGGTTGAGTGAGGACTTTCATGTGGCTTTATTTTATTGAGAAACCACTGTCTCTGAAAATGCATTTGGAGAGGAATAGTGTGCTTCAAGGTTAAAGCTTTCCCCTGGTTAAAAAGGAGCTTTCATTCAAAGGGCCTTTAGGAGATTTGGGATTACCTTTTACAGTGCTTAGGTAAATGTTGCAACACAAATCATAAATCATGTCGGCATAAAGTTTATGAGTTTTTGTGTCAAATATAATTAAATATATTGAAATCTCCAGGAAAAGCACAATGCCCAGAGCTGCTCTGCTGGTTTTTGTTAAAGATAAAGCTAGTTAGTGACCTACTTCCTTATCTCATTCATTTTTTCTCACAGTTCCACGCCAGCCTGGAGTGAGCAATAATCTCTTTGAAATACTTGAAATTGAAAGAGGGATTACAGCTGATGAATTTGAAGCAAACGATGACCCAGGTAAAGACCATGTCTCCTATGCAGGACCTTGGGTTTATGATTTTTTTGAGATTTCTTGGGGGGTTTATACATTTTTCAGGGCTCCTACATCTTATGCACCTCTTTTAAACTGCTTTATAAAACCAGCCCCTTGCCTATGACAGCCTTTATACTTCTATTTCCTAAAAAAAATCAGCACAAAAATAGTGTGCATTGTTAATAAATACAAGGGTCTTTTTTATTGTTTTAGTATTTTTGCAGGTTCTTTTCCTAGGGCTCCTTCTACATTTAATTTTCATACTTACTTGCCAGTGTCAGCCACACAGGAAATTGAAAACCAAACCAATCTGAATCACTTCTGGGTTTTTTTGTGACCTCCTGCTCTGTTCTGCCAGGTGTGCTGGTGCACAGCTGTAATTTTGATAGTGGACTGTGCGGATGGATCAAGGAGAAAGACGATGACTTGCACTGGGAACCAGTGAGAGATGCATCAGGTAAGTGACCTGTGTACAGTCACACCCTGCAGTTGAAGAATCACCCAGGCTTGAGGTTGATGACAGTTCCTGCTTTAGGAAAAATTACACAGCTTCTGTTCCCTTTAGTTCTGGGATGTATTTCACACCCACACCTCTCCTGTGTATAAAAAGCAAAATTGAGGATTCCCAACGTGAAAGAGCAATTGAAAATCTACACTTTTACCACAGCTGGCATCTTTTAAATAGGAATGTCTCTGAAGGAGTAGTGAATATAGTCAGCAAAAGTATGTCTTGAAAGAAACTGGAAAAAAAAAGTGGACTGGAGAACAACTTTTATTTATGGTGAAACAAAGCTTATTTTTCAAACAACCACGTAAACACTAGCAAAATTACAGAAAGTACTGAAAATAGTCTTTGTTTTGCTGCCAGATATAATGTTCTAGTTTAACCTCTCAGATTGCTGTAGGTTGGAGTAGAATTCAATAAAATCAATCTGTATACAGGAAAAAAGTTAAGTAACTTCAAGGCAGATGAGTAAAATGTTCAAACACAGAGGCTTCTGAAAATGGGATTGTTTGGGATGGTAAAAGGTGCCATTACACCAAACGTCAGAGGGGGGTGTGCAGTAGCTCCTTGCAGCACAGGAGACTGGCATCAGCACTGGTGGGCAGCAGCAGCCCTGCCCTTTTCTATGAGCTCTGCTGTCCCAGGACGTGGGATGTATTTTGTCCCCGACTGATTTTGGTGTGGCACTGAGAGGTTGCTGTCCTTGCCTGCCTGCCCTTCCCCCAGCAGTGCCTGCCCCACGGTGCCGGGGATTAGACACACATCCCTGGCTCCCCGTAATGATGGGATTACTCCATCCCCAAGGAGCAGCCTTTGAAGTGCACAAAGCCCACATTGTGTGAGGGATGGCAGCCTGCGGAAGGAAACGCGCTTTCAGGCGGGACAGTGGCACAGGTTGAGGTGAGGGAGGGCGAGGGCACTGAGCCCTTTTCCTCATGCACCACCCTGTCACAGCTGTCTGGCCTCATGCTGCCACTGCTGGCACTGTCATTTGCCACCGCAGCAGGTGACCTGGCACCTTTTCCAGGCTGTTTGGCTGGCTCCGTGGAAGGGCTGTCTTCACTGGCTGGGCAGGGCTCGCCCCACACAGGCTGCTCTAGTACTTCAGGAGCTCTTTGTGATGCCTGAAAAGCCTCAGGAATGACTGGGAGAGCAGAGCTCCTTCCTCCTGCGGATGAGAAAACAGGCAGCTGTCTCCTGCTTGCAGAGCAGCGCCTAAAAGAAGAAAATGTTACACATAATTCATACCTTTTTTGGAACAGCAGTTGTAAAAATCCATTTTTTCTACGTCACTCAAAGCGTATTCATTATCTGTACTCAAAAATTGTTGTTAATACATACTAAGTTCCAGAACTATGCTTTTTAACTGGCTCTTTTTTGTCAGACTTTTCCCCTGCATTGCTTCCCCATAGTCAGGGACAAGCTCGGCTTTTTATTTCCTGTGTATGTTCTGCTGCTGTTGACATAACCTGTTAAAACTAGTCCCTTGAAGTCACCCACCCACTCCCTCCTGTCTGGAATACCTTATTGCAAGGATTTATTTTCACAGCTTGTTCCTGACTGTTTGCTTTCACCTTGCAAATTTTGCTATTTATTGGTTTATCAGAATCTGCATTTTGAAAGGCGCTGTGCTGAAGCATTATAAACTTATCTTGCATGCAGAAAATGCTGATTTGAGGGGACCTTTTCCTGCAGGGGCTTGCCTACAGATATGTTTGCTTTGTGCTTACCTAAATCTGTTTCCTATTGATTGGATTCAGCCACAGTAACTATCTGAAAATGATGTACTTAATAAGTCAGTACTTTCATAGTGGTATAATTGTATCTTCAGCAAACAGGTACAGTTATTTAAACTCTATTGTGCTTATTTTAGCAATTAGTGACCTTGCTGCAAAAGCAATGCATTAAAAAAAAAAAAGACAACTCCCTGAGAACATACCCACCAAAAGGCTTTAACAGGTCCTTGGACAAATGGATCCCCCTTCATGGCTAAATGCTGATCTAGGGGCCCAGACAGCAGCATGATACTTGGCTTTGTTAAGTCTCATTGAGAGCAAAGAACTTACAAACTTATGTAGAATTGGAGACAAGGTTGGCTTTCCTTTTAAGTGTGTGACAAGCCCTGGTACATTGTCATTAAATCTTACAGCTTTTGAGGGAAATCATTGTGCCTTTCAAAGAGAAGATTTCAAAACATAATGCTCTGGTTGAGTAGTAGCAGGGAGACAATTAAAAAATATTCTTTTATCCTATTTAACTGTGTATGTCAACAATATTACAAACCCCCAATATTTCTACATCTTTGGTTTTCACTGATGAGACTAAAAATGCCACCTTTCTTAATGAACTTAAGGCAAAGGTAGCATTTTTTACTGAAAAAAAACCCTAAAATCTGATCTCATAAAAGAAAAAATATTCTTAGATTCAGTGTAAGGTAAGTTTGTTGGGTTTTTTTGGAACCTTTTTCTCTTTGGTCGTTTCAGATTTTAAGGGTTTCACCCACCTTGCAAAAGTTTTAATGAAAAGTACAAATGGCACATACAGGTCTGGGTTTTCTCCAAGATGTGAAATCTGATTTAGTGTAGTTCTGAGTGTCAGTGTGAAAGGTGCCTTTTTTCTTTTTAGGTTGTGTGGATGTTGCCATACCCAAGATCCTCAGCTTCTCATGTTCTAAGTGTTTTCTGGAAGGCACCTTTACTTCATACATGATAAGAGATCATAATGGGGTTTTGAATTGAGTGCCAACTTCCTACTGTTAGGCTTCAGGGTTAACAGCCACGTGGAAATCATTACTGCTTCTTGCTTTCTCTATCTAATCCAGATTAAGAGTTTAAATTACAGTTAAATCAAAGAGGCTATCGGGGTTGCCAATGGATATGTTTTGAGACTTAACCTGTTAACACAGTTCCCAAAGGAGAGGAAAGGGACAGAGCCATAGCTCAATCACATGGTAGCATTTATTATGGTCTTCTCCTTTATCTGTCCAACAGCAAAACATTGCAGCTTGAAAGGTGTGTAAATTTGCACTGTGGCTTTAACATCAATGTGGGTTTAACATTGTGCAGTCACCAAGGGGTTGTTAGAAATGACAGAATACATGGGGTTTTAGTTTTTGAGAGAGGTATCGTTTGCTCTGTCAAAAAGAAATTAGATGGGTAACACCTAACTTGGTACTAATGTATAGGGAAGAGCAGCACTGTAAATCTTACCCGGTAGGAGGCAGATGCACCAGTTTTGGTTATACATGCTTTATTTAACATTCACTGAACCTTGTGGACCTCTTTGTTTTATTTTTTTAATAACTCTTCATGAATTTGGTCCTGAAACCTAGTAGCATTAAAAGAACCAAACAAAACCCCCCAACTAACTGCTTTTTCCACTGCAGGGGGACAGTATCTCACCATCTCTGACCCCAAGGACAAAGAAGGGAGAGTAGCACATCTTATCCTGCCATTGGGTCACATGGCTCAGGCTGGAGACTTGTGCCTGTCCTTTAGGCACAAGGTGCCCGGGCTGCATTCTGGTGCCCTCCAAGTCTTTGTGAGGAGAAACGGTGCTCATGGCCCAGCTGTGTGGGGAAGGAATGGTGGCCATGGCTGGAGACAGACACACATAACTCTACGGGGACTGGGCACCAAGAGTGTAAGTACTGATGCTCATGTTGCTTTTTGGGTTTTTGCATGAAAAGCTGAAGACACTTAAATGGTGCAGCACTGCAGTGTGCAGCTTCCGGGTTCAGTTTCAGTCTGTTCTACTACTTTGATCTCTGCCAATGGAATCACAATACAGATGAGAGTCACTGTGCCTTTTTTTTCAATTAGTTTTATGCACAAAAAAAAAAAAAGAAATCCCAGCTACAGCAATAGACTCAAGGTACTGTGTCATTTCCTGAGCTACCTGGTGCAGCCTATTTTAAGGGAATCACCACACAGGAAAGAACAGCCTCGTGGACAGAGGCATACACTGTAGAGATTTCAAAAAAAGCCTGTATCAAGAGTCCTCATGAATAATGCTTTGAATAATCCAGTGCCATGAAATAGGAATGATCATCCCCTGTGGATTAGTAACTGGCTCAACCAGGGCAAAGATACTGAAAATAAGTAATTTTTGGTAATGCAGGGAGATTACATGTGCAATCACTTGTGGTTTTATGCCCTTTAGCATCCCTGCAGCTGATCAGGCCAAGGAGGTCGATGGTGACCTAACAATGCCTATAACACAAAGTGGTTTAGTGCAATCAAAAGAAGCTGCCTGAAGTGCCATGGAGAATCTTTTAACACTTGGAAATCTTAGAAACATTGTGTGATTAACTGGTATCAAAAGCTCAGTGTTATTCTCCAGCCTCTGAAGGTAGTTTCTAATTCAGATCTGAAGAAGTGGCTTGGGTACTTCAGGGCCTGTTTTACTCTGACTTAAATATCAGGTGCTCTGAAAAGCCTACACATCAATGTCCACGGTGGGATCAGGCTACAAGACACACACAGTATCTAGTTCTAAAACTAATATTAAGGCTGTAAGTACCACAGATAATTTTATGGAAACTTTACCTCAGGAACAGTAGCAAAGACACCTGACTTTGTTAGCTGTAAATGAATGTTGGTCTGAGAATGTGGACATTTGTAACAGGTAACAATATATTTGCTATATTCTTACCTTCCTCCCCCCCACCAAAATTTATCACTTCTGGTAGTCCTTGTTTCTCTCTCAGTAGGTGTGAATCACTCGTGTCTTGTCTGGTAGGCAGGACCTCAGACATGACCAGCAAAATGTTTCCCTTTTCACTGTCCCCTGCCTCTCCTGACCCCCTGGCAGTAGCTGTCAGCATGACCTGCCATCCCCTGGACCACAGAGAGGAGCTGCCTCACAGCACACTCGAGTTTGGGATCGTTTGCAGCCAGCATGGGCAGCCAGGACTGCTGACCTGAACCACTGTGACACTTACCCAAAGAGCAGGGAGTGAGGGAAAGCTAACTAAGCAGGGAAGGCCTCTGCCAAAGAGAAATGAGGAAGAAATGTGGAAGTTTTATTTTCTAGCTAATTAAAACCCAAAAGCAACCAATGGTAGTGATTTTGGAGGGGCCTACTGGAAACCTGGGGAGAATTTGGATGAAGATCAGAATCCTTCATCACACTTTTTAATTAATTATCTCTGTGTAATTTTTTTTTAAATCCCCCACTCAAATTGTTCTATTTCTCTTCCTAGGTTATTTTCAGAGGTGAGAAAGGGAAAGGAAGAACTGGAGATATTGGACTAGATGATGTGGTCTTGAGGAGAGGACGCTGCTCTGAAGAGCATTAGCCAAGACAATGGACCAGCAATCATCTCCTCTTGCCCTTCTCATGCAATTCCTACCAAACTTTGAAACAGAACTGCATGGAAAAGAAGAAAAAAGTGGGAGAGCAACAACTTCTTAGTGGTCTGCTAAGTGCAATCTCATGGAAATTTCACTTAAATACATGGAGAGCACCTCCCAGGATTGAGAAAATCCAATCTCAGGCTGGTTCTTTCTACTAATCCTTACCCCTAAATCATATTTTGTATGTAATAACTTTGTCCCCTCTTAGGTCTGGTGAGTGCTCACAGAAGGAGCACTTGTGAAAAAGGGAGAATTGATCACAAATTGTGGCAAAAGCAAGCTCCATCTCAAAGTTTCAGTGTTAACTGACAGTCATTATCTTCCCTTAGTGCTACTCTTTCATCAGTTAATTTGTGTGAGTCACATTGGATTAATGAAAGCCTGGACCTGAACCTTGACTTACTGCCACTGACCTTTGAAAAAAGGTTTGTCATATATGAAATAGCATTTATTTTGCTGTTGCATCTGTATTAACCAAAACCAGTTGTAGAGAGTAGGCACTGCACCCTGTAATATTGCTTCTGCTGTGTTTTGTGTATATGTGTATGGTTAACATATTTATGGTTTTAGTATTTACAGACTGTAGTTGCAGGGTAATTGGCAGCTGTACTTTCCTTTTGTACGAGACAGGTGTTCAGCATCCTCTTCAATGCTGCTGGTCATGCCAACTTACCAAAGTCAGTTAATGGTGCTCCCTGAAAAATGCTGCTGCCATTTTTCATGTTGTAACGTCCTGAAGGCAGAAGAACTAACACTTCCCTGATGTAAACTGGCATCTGAAAATGCTGTACAAGTTTGCATCGAGCTCACAAGCACGCCCTAAAGGGCTCTGAATCCTGCAAGAAGCTCCTGGTTCAGCTGAAGACTGAGCAGCCAGGAAAAGATGAACTCGGATCTTGTAAGGCTGAGCCCGTTGGCACTGCCAGGAATGATCCCTTCCCACAGGTGCCACAAGCCTGCACATAAGGAAAAAGGGCAGCTGCATGAACACTGTACAAACACTTCAGACCATGAAATGCCTTGAGTGATCTTTGTCAAATGTCCATACTCCACCCAACCTTCTGTATATAATAACCATTTTATTCTTTAGAACTAGAACAACTATTAGGTCTAGTGGGAACTAAGTATTTATCAAAACTTTAGACTACTTTTATAGTTATGTATTATGCCTGTGCTGTGCACTTTCCCAGGAAATTCTTCTGTTTGGTGTGGAATTTTTTAGGTGGGCATCATCATCATCACTGCTAGCAATTCTAAAATTGATAAAGTAACTATAACATGTTAAGAAAATGACAAAAGATTGGTAAAATGCTGTTAGTGGTGCAGCCTTAAAGCTTCAAAATACATGTATAGAAGAAATAGATCTCAGTTCTTTTGAATACTTTAATACAGTGTAAAATAAATGTCAGCTGCATAGCTTGTTCAGTCTTGTACAAAGCTCACAGACACAAAATTGCAAGACCATTAGAGGTCATATTCCAAATCCCTGTTTCTGACGAAGTACCAGTCTGAAAATATTTTTTCCCATTTGTCCCCTAGGACAAAACACAGTGTGTAGAGCAGATGTGTATGTGACCAAACAGAGAGTCTCCTGCAAAACTGTATCAGCAAACATTTGGAAAAGGAAAAAAGCAATGTGTTTGTAAACATTAAATTTTAAACTATTTTGCTTCAAATATGATTATGATCTTTTTCTCTTATGCTACTTTGTGATATGTCAAGAAATATCTGTGAATAGTTGAAATACCTTGTCCTTATTTTAAAGTAATCACTAAAAGAGACTGTTACTTGCTACTAATTGGGAACCTTGTTTTCATTTCTAGATTGAAAGTCTCATTTTCATTGCAGTGAAATGAAACAAAAGATGACAACCCCAGAGTGAAATAGCTCTTATTACCAGATTTAAAAATCAAAATACATTTCACTATCATATGAAGAGAGCACTGCACATATTATTCAGAAGGAAGAATGACAGTTTTCAACCTAACTTTAAGAGAAGTATCACAGGTAATTTAAGAGCTTCTGCAATATGAAATGTCCATTTTATAAGAAGGAGCAGCTACTATAGTTCCTCACTTTGATTCAACCTGCACAAACTGCTGTTAGATGCCAAGGAATACAAGATTAACACATTTTAGTCTGGTTCATCATATTAGTACAGCTTTCTGAGCTTAAGATTCCCTGGTTAAAGTAGAAACCCATCTATGCAAGACTGTCAAGAGCTTTTTGGCTATTTTTCCAAATGGTGCCTAGAACTCAGAATCTGAATTAATTCAGAAGGTAGACAGAAATAAGTACTCAGGTGCCAGGGGCAGGATTCAGGTCTCTGTTTTATCAATGCATTTCATTGCTACAATCAAACACGGACTTGTAAAGCCTTGTGACACCTGCAGTCTCAGCAGACACTGAGGCAGTGTTTTTTGAGCTGTGGGGGAGCTGCTGTGGCTCTAAGTCACTCACCTCCACAGCTGGTTGTGCTGTGTGTGCTGCCTTCTCTCCATCTTTTGAATAGACAAGGTGAGGTCACTCAGAGTTCCTGTTGTGAGGATCCTTCTCCAGCTCTTGCTGTACAGGCTTTCCCTCCAGCCACACGCCTCAGCCACGACTGCTCTTTCCATATGAGCCTCAAAAAAAGGGATGAAAATATGGCCTGAGGTCTTCCTATGAAGTAGATTATAGTTTTGGGTTTAGTAAGTAGGTAATAGAAATTCCTGCTGAGATACTTAAGCAAGCAGAAGAAATTACATTAACTTAACATGAAAATATTTATCAAATATTTAACCTCTTGCCAGTTTATAATTGAATGTC
Source organism: Ifrita kowaldi (assembly GCA_013398055.1). NCBI lineage: Eukaryota > Metazoa > Chordata > Aves > Passeriformes > Cinclosomatidae > Ifrita > Ifrita kowaldi. Next base: position 49,791 of record VZRS01002967.1, read on the forward strand.
TTTTCATAGACATGTTTAACTCTTTTCCCCAAAGAGATTGAAAATAAGGTTCTTCATAAATGACAGTTACTGGGACCAGTGGCAGTGTGCATTTATACATTTGCTGACATCAAAATCAGCACAAGGGAAGGGACCAAGACACGATTTTTGGTTCCAGATTGCATTTTATACAGTCCTCTCACCTCTCAACAGATCCATGTCACTAAATCACTAGTGAGTGCTTTTAGTGAAGCCCATTCATTCTGGAGAACAGCTTCCCTCAGTTCCCTTCAATAAATTATCTGAGACTTGGAGGTCAAAACTTTGGTTTTGCTATATTTGGAGATGACAATAGCCACACTAATAAGACTCAGTCATGAGAAGACAAGCCTGAACAGAAGAACATTTATGACAGCAGCCTCCATCATCCTGCTGTGTTCTGCTGGAGAAAAGCTGCCACAGTAGCAGCTGCCACCAACCCATGGCCCACGGGTCTCTATATACACCCCAACAGAACTTACTTCTCCTTGCAAGTGAGGCACAGTAGCTATCAGAAAGATAACTTGATCTGAAGTCTCTTGAGTTTTGCAATGTATTGTGACACTCACCTTGAAACCTGTACACTCTGCCTTCAAAAATTTGCAACAAGAAACTCTACCTGTCTTTAAAATTTTAATTGTGAATGTTACACACACGGAGTTATTAATTAGCAAGTAAGGTCCAATTAAATGTGAAGCAAATTTTTGTTTGTATAGATCTATCTCTCAAACACCAAATTATTGAAGTTATCCTGGTGGTTAAAACACTTTCTTACCTGCTGTTTTATGCTGACGTCCTGTAGTCACACAGTGTTTTATGACTTCAGATTTTCCACATCAATTAAAAACAAAAAGAGAATTTGAGCAATGCCTTGGTGTAAACCTGCAACTTTAGAAAGAAATGCAAAACATTTTGGTGGTAAGCTTCAGTAATGATTTGAAAGATCACGGCATTAACTTTCAAAGCTTGAGGAGATTCCTTTCTCAGACCCCACCTACTGCATGAAACAGACCTAGAGATACACGAGGAAATGCATTTGGAATGCCTGTAATGCTCCATTTGTTTAAAATGCCTACAGACCGAACACCATCAGGGACCACAAAGACAAGTTTTCAACAGTATAGACTGAAGCACCTCTAGATTTCAGAAACCAGCTCCATGTAAGTTTTCAGGATTGCAAGTCCAAAATGAATCAAATCGTGTTCTAGCGGCTCTGCTCTTACCAATTCTGCTTGTGCACTTGTGTGACCTCTTCCAAACCCTGTTCCTTTTCCTTGAAACAAACTGTCCTTTAGGCAATGTTTTATACTGGTTGCTTTGGGCCAAGATAGACTATTATTGGGAAAAAAAACCAAAACCAACTAAACACATGGGTTATTTTTTATCTTTCTTCTTAAAGCTGAAAAACAGCCTGGGTAACATTACTGAAAGCAGGATAGTCAGATCAGGATTGATCCAGTTCACATCACTGGATATGAATGCTCACTGGACTGATCATGTTAGGTTGCCTTTTTTCTCCTATGAAATGTTTAATTTAATGGCAGAGAGCCAGACAAGACATCATGCTTACACATACAGGCTTGATATATGTCAAAAGCATAGGTTTATTCCTCAGTTTCTTAATAACATATCAAACACCAGAGCAAGTTAGACCTGAACCTTCTGGATAAAACCAGAAACAATACCTGGCTCTCCCTCACTATTTTTCCCCAGTTTGCTCAAGAGATGTTAAGAATCAACCAATTTTTTTCTTTACTCTTAAGAAAATGTATGTAAGCTCACTCTGTACGTACAGTCAGATTTTTGCCACTCTGCTCTTTTCCTGCAAGCCAGCTATTAAAGATCTCCTCAAGACTCCACTTCCATCAAACCACTCTTCTGCAGGTGTCTTAAAAACCACATGCAAAAGGGCCATCTCTACAGCCTCTGTGCTCTATGTACCAGGGAACATTTGTATGATGGCTTATGCTGTTTGTGTGCACGTGATTATTGTGCACAACAGGCTGAGGCCTGTGTTCAGTGTTTGAGTAAGGAAGCCAAGATCCATCTGGCACACAGGATAAGGATGCTCCTCTCTGTGACACAGCCAAATCCTGCTTTCCTCTGACCACAAGTTACTACAGCACTTCTCCAGTAATTTTTTTAACTTAATACTTTGACTTTTTACCTTCTCTTCAGGCCAGGAATAGTCCTCTGTCGCACTTTTCTCCCAGGTTTTAACTTGTCATGCATTTCAACCACCCATGTTCTTGTTTCAGACTCCTACCCTGAATACTCTTGATATATTAATTTTGAGTTTAGCAAACACCTGGAAAGACAATGTACAGTGTGTACTCAGAGAATGATTTTACTGCATTTGTATACAACACCAGTGCTAAAATTTGAGATTGACACTCTCAAGGAATTTCAGGAAGACACCATCATTGTTTTGGTACCACAGTGCCCCAGCAGAAACGGGATCACATCACCTCTCCTTTCTTATGCCACTGGTTCTATCCTGATTTTAAAGATATTATAATTGGCTGAACTCTATTACTGAAGGTTGCCTCTTAGAACTGAGTGATGCTTAGTTACTCACAAGGTACACCAGGCAGTTTTGTGGGGTGTTAGGAGACTTCAGCATTCTGGCAGCTCATCTCTGTATTAGCAAACAGCCCTGGCACACCCACTTACAAAACTCACTGTGAACTGCTCTGCCAGCTTTTATTGGAGTAAGTTGCTTGCCAAATAAACATACGTGACTGGGGCTTGAAAAAAATACTACATTAATATGAAAAATAGGCAGAGAAAGTATCTGGTACATCGAGGAATGCCTTCATCACCATATGGCCTCTGGTCAGATTACACTGGCAGTTAGAGAGCTAGGCAGGAAATGTAGGGATTCCTTGGCCACAGAGCTCCAGCCCACAGCATCTCACAAAAGTTCTTCATCTTTTATTCAGCCATCCCCTCCCAGGGTACCACTTAGTCCAAAGAGTGTGTTTGGCATTGCAGCAAACACCAGTGCGATGACTGCCCCTCTCTGGCTGCCTGTGACCGGGTGGTCCCTAACGCGTGGAACTCTCTTCGTGTTTCTCCCAGGTTTTGCCAGAGGTATCAGCTGGGCTACTAAAAAGACATTGGGCACATTCAAACTTTCATGTGCCCTAATGAAGGTAAGGACCTTTTCCTTCCCTGATGTGGAAGTCTGCTTCCTCCCTAAAGAGAAGCTCTCACCAGAGGAGACCCATTCCATACCACCCTCTGCACTTGCTGCTCTGACTGAAATCCCGTGCTCTGCAGCTGGGTCCGAGCCTGCAGGTAACAAACCACACAAAGCCCCCAAACAGAGCAACATCCTGAGCATGCAGCAGACAGATTGGAACTGTGACACTTTCAGAAGCAGCTACGCATGAAACTACAGGAGGCACAAATGGGGAATGCGAGAAACCCTGCAACTGCACTCAGCAGTACACAACTGCAAAACAACTGGACTCCATTTCTGGCTCTGAACTGACAACAACTTGTGAGTTTTCCAACAGCCAGTCTGCCTGGAACAGCCTAGGAATACAGCATCTCCAAACCACATGAGGCTGCCAACAGCAACTACAAGGTAATCCTGCAGAACGCAAAATATTATGTGAGAGGGATTTTCAGACCTTGCTATTAAAAATATCCTTGGAATGATGGCTCTGTCCTGACACTCAATACAGACAAGCCCTGCTTCATGTTTCAGTGGCAACAACTCCCTTTGGGGAAGAGAAACGTCTTGCACTCATAAAGGGAACTGCACAGAGCTGCAGCAGAACAGACACAGGCTGTTCCAATGGTCTCTAGCCTTGCCCACCAGCCTTTCAGCTGAGGGGTCAGGCTGCTTGTGAGCTCCCTGAACACATTCAAGGGGTGAGTAGAAACTTTCTCTGTGCACCTCTGCACACCCCTATTCATACTGCTGTAAGAAAGGTGATTAAATTCACCAACATGACAGATAAGAGAGGTGAGCAAACGCCTATATCGTGCACCCAGAGCAGGTAAGTGCCATTCACTTGAACTCACGAATTCTCCCGCCACACACTGTCCTCTTGACATGCAGCCGCAGAGACCCAGGTCAGCCAGCCTAACCTGCAACAGCAGCTGGCTCAAAGCAGTAACACAATTAAACACTTCCATTATCCAGCATTATTGAAGGGGAGAAGCTTTATTAACAGGTCTTTGTCTTCCAGAAGCCTGGACCTTTTTCACTCGGCCCTTTTTCACCACCACAGTCAGGCCAGACACTATGGACCCAGCTGCCACGGGCTTCTGTGGTACAAGATTGGGCCCGTCGTTCATACCATACAAAATGCTGTGCTTCAGATTAAAATGCTGCTCAAAGAAATGCATCTGACATTCTCTCCTGAAGGAACTGCTGGACAGGGCATCTCAAAGCTAGGAAACCCAAAACACGTTACAAAGGAACTTGGGCAGCTGTGAGACAAGCAACTGCATCAGACACTGATGAATTCACCATGCTCCCTGAGCTATTTGTATGTGATTTATCTCAGTTTCTAGTTAATTTTTAACAGGCCCCTGTTCCTTGCCAAGCATTTGGCAAACTCACTGCATGTGCTCCAGAAACAAACGTCCAAGCGGCAGTTCAAAGAGGATGCCGTAAATGGAGTTTTTACTCAAAGTAAGAAGTATGGTTTAAAATCCTATTTCTCCTGTATCTGAAAATGAACAAACTCTTCTGCCCACATCAAAGAATTGAAATGCAACATCCCTCCCTTCTCCATCACATTCTACTGTGAACTACAGCTGTTTTTCTTCCTACCTAGGTACAACATGTCATTCCTATCTCGTATGCAGACCACTCTAAGGGCTCCAGAGTAGATTCTTCAATTAAACAAAGCTACCAACATTCAAAGTCTTTTACACAGTGCTTTCACACCAACACAAACCAGGGCAGCATGAGGACAAGACAAAGGGAGAGCTCTTGCAGCCTCACATTTCAGGACACTACTACTTTGCTGCAGAACTTCCAGTCTAGCCCACAGTGACATCAATCTGTCAAAAGCTCTCCAACAGAGCTGCCAGCAATTGTGTAAACACTACACTTGAAATACTGGAACTCTCACCTGTAAAACGCAAACCCTCAAGATGCCTCCTCTAGTTCCACTCATTCGAATCCTTTGGGCTGGAGGAGAGGTTGTGCTGCTCACTACCAGCCCCAGCTGAGGGCTCTGACTCCAGGCAGGACCCAATCCTGCCACTACTGCCTTCAGTGCGGGCTGGAGTCCCCAGGTGTGAGCAGATCCAAACCAAATTTCTACAGATCAAACTGGAAGAAATCCCATTTGCCTCCGAGCCTTCTGAGTTGGGCAGTCCATGAAGCACAACCACCTGAATTTACACAGCCCATGAGGCCTGCAGCACCCACACCACAGTGCCAGGGCAGCCCCAGGAGCTGAGGGTACACTGGGCTGACAGCAGGTGGGTGGGCACTGGTGCTGCTCCTAAGCACGACCAAGTCTTTGATTAAGCAGCAAGCAGCCAAGGCTGAGAACTCAGAACTGAAGTGTTTACCTTGCCCAAGGTAAAGTGTGTGTATGTGTCCTTTGGAGCTGCACACCATGTGGGGGTACAGCTTCCCATCTTCTGTATCTCTCACCCCCCTTCCTCCTCCTCCTCCTCCTCACACACCTTTCAGAGTTTCTCCAAATGCATTTTACCCTCCAGTTTGTTCCAAGACCCCAGCTTCTTTCTCTCCATCTTCCAGCTCTCTGCTGCTGCTGTGGTCTTGAGCTTTTGATGAAAAACAGGCTATCAAAGCCTTTCTCCTCAGCTGCATACTTCTAAGTTTAGGCCTCCCCATTTACCAGGAACATTCAAGTGAGGTATCAAGCACTGCACCTGGCAGCATTTTCCAGATCCTGCCCAAACAATAATAAAGTTTCTTTGCCTCAGGACTTGCTGAACCCAAACACTGTTTCCTCTGGCACGATAGGCCAATTTACTCCTGGAGATAAATATTAAACAAACAGGAATTTTTTGACTTTAGGAACTAAGAAGCTAGAACATTTTCCTGCAGCCGCAGTCACACCCCTTCGTGCCTGTAACACTGAGCTATTTTTAAAAATTCATTCCTGTGGTATTTTCCTAATAGCCATAAAGCAGCAGGCATTCTCTATAACACAATTTGCTATTATTACTCCTTCTATGCCTTCTGACTATGACCTTCCAAATTCAGATAGATTAGCCAGCTGTCAAAAGAAAAAAAATTATTCTCTTTGTAGCCTTTCCTCTATTGCTTGTTTTCCCCAGGCAGCAGCTCAGATCTGGCAGGAAACCAACTTAGTTCCTGCCCTAAGACTCCATCATATTTTGGAAAAGTCCATGTCCTGAATGTTGCAACTTGGGGCTTCTGCATGCTAAAAAAAGAAAATAAAAACTTGTATCTTTTGCCAGTGTTTCAACAAACAAAAACAGTGAACCAACCCCAAGTGAAGAATTGTTGCCCACCCATGTAATAACACTCTCAATACCCTAAAAAAATAACATCAGTATTTTAAATTGGCCAAGGGGCACCAACATCAGCCATTTAACAATCATTTCAACAATCATACTGTTGTCTTCATCCAGGAGATGACAGGTAAGATGAGTTTGTGACCTAGCTAGTAATTTTTTAAAAAGCACAGAGTCCGTAGCAAGTGATGATACAAACCCATATCAGCGTGAGGACCTCTTGTTAAAATAGCAGGCAGAGACACAGAGCACTTAGCTGTTCTCTCTCCTCTGTATTTGTTCTCTGGTATAAAATGCAGAACATTTTTTCTAAGTCTATGTAAATATAAACAAAGATTAAAATTAGGACAAATATCTCCTTCTCCTGATTTCATCGTCTGAACCCTCAGTTAAACTCCTCAGTAAGCATCTATTTTCTATTCATGCCCACAACTTATTTCTGCTTGCCCGTGGTCCGTGCTGGGGGAGAGCACTCCCAAGCAATCAACCTTTTACTCCCAGCTCTTGACCTCATCTCTTTTTTTCCATCCTTTTACATGTTCCAGCCTTCTGACCATCTCCTAATGGTGAAATCAGCTTTCTGCTCCCTGAGGCAAGAGAAAATGCAGTGGCAACATACCCTTATGAAGAAGGGATTGCCTCTTGCCACGTTCTCTACCTGCCAGAGCAAGTCTGCAGCCATGTGTCACCCTTGTCCCAACCTGCTCTGTTGCTGCTGCCCTCAGCAATGTTTGTGAGGCCACAAGACGTGGCAAGCTCTGGAGGAACCCCTCATGGCTCTGGTTTGCATCTTGTCACACTCCCCCTGCTCCTGCCAACACACCCTGAGACAAACGCCTCGTTCAAGTCAAAACCCAACTCGCTGACACACAATGAGCCCTGCTACTGGTAATGGCGAATTTTGAAATTTAAAAATGTTCCCCTGCATGTTAATACTCTTTTTCCTCTACTCAGTGTGTCCACCTCTGTCTTGGGGAGTTGATGGACACAAGATACTGCAAGATACTTGCAGGTCAGAGCTTCACCTGTCAGTACAGCCCACCCACGTCTCCTCTCTCCTGGCGCTCACAGTGCAGAGACAGCACCACTAAGCTGAGTGTTACTGCTCTGCTAGGAAAGCACAGTCACATCAACTCAGATCACAGCAAACTGGCAATAAAGTTTTAGTTCAAACTATGCTGTTTTTCATCATCTGATACTCTGGCCCATGAATTCCAGCATCATTTATTTAGTCAGAAGTACGTCAGGATCAAAAAATTTACTTTCCTTCTTCCACGTCAAAGTTAAGGAAAAAAAACTGGTGGGTTGCAGAGCTCCCTAAAGCCAAATGCTAATGATTTCTGGATGAGAAAACAGTGAACAAAAAGTTATCAACAACTTCTACCTAATTTCAGAGAGCAAACAGGATAAGGACTTCAACAAAAAAGAGATGAATTCCACTAGAAAAAAAAGTAAGCATTTTTTTCATTCTAGTCAATAGTTCTTGCAATAATTCCAGTGATTTATCTACATTTCAAGACTCTTTGTTTGTTATCACAGACTCTGGAAATCAAAAAATAAAATCAACTTTCAACCTCCTCTGAACAAGCCACAATGAAGTGCAACAGATAACAAGTTGAACATGCCTCTAGCAGGCAGCCAATTCCAACACCACACATTTATTTATACAGGAGGAACAGCACATATATTTTTTATACACATATGAAAAAATATATACCCATTTATGCACCCGGGTAACACATGTAAGAAGGGTCACTTGAGAAATATTGCCAAGGCTGGTCAGTGCTGGAAAGCAGGACCTCCCAGAACCCTCCCTGGCGTATTCTGGGGCAGCAGGCACTACCTAAGAAGGAAAGACCTCCCCTAGTGGCAGGTTTTCCCCATTTCACAGGTGCAAATCCTCAGCAGTTTGTCAGGCTCTGCTTGTTATAACAAAAGCCTTCAGTCTCCTGATATTTAAAAAGGGTTCAAAGAAACAGAACATGAGATAGTTAAAAACACCATGAGGAGTGTGTACACACACCTACCCTGCGCTAAGCCAAAAATCACGGAAAGCGAAGTTTGTGTGGCCTAATAGCACATCCTACCCATGCCCCCTCTCCTGCAGAACTCCTCCAAAACACTATCTGCCCTGTTGCCTTGCCTGGTGTGCTTTGAAAGCCCCAGTGACCCCTTCTTCTCAGCAGGCAAAGAGCCTGTGCTCACCCAGGCTGTGCCTGGCACAGAGGGGCAGAGCCTGGCACCTCCTGGGGTACCCGATGTAAACAGATGATGGAGGGATCAGGCTGCAGTACTTTTCCTGACCTTCAGCCAGAAGGTTTGTTTTACCTAGTTTGAAGCTCCTCCTCTTGGAGACCACCCAAAATGTCTTTGTACAGTTCAGGTTGTGTCTTAATCACGTGGCCAAACTTAAGTCCTGCAGCTCTTTTGATCTCTCGTGGTTAATCAAACTCCTTGGTCACTTTACCACTGTTGATGCTGCTCTCAGATGCAGGGACTGCTACAGAGAGAAGAAAAAATGATCAAGAAGTAAATGATAAATAACATCCACATAATGCAGGTAAACCTCCACCACCAGTATTCTGTCTCTTTGCTGGGAAAATTCTACATGTCCCAGATTTCCACTACACAGGGTCATTTTATATTAAAAACATAATGTAAACTGTATCACCAACCCTACTGTATAAAATAACAGAAGGTTACAGACTGTGCAATGAGTAGCCAGGCAACCAGGCTTCCTGCATGACAGTTCTGGGATATTTTGATACTGTGCCAGAGCCTGACAGCAGCCCTGGATTACTGCCTCCTAGCAATGCCTCCAGGCTGCTCTTTCTGCCATGCGATTCCTCACTGTTCTGCTGTCCACATCAGCATGCTCTGAATGTCAAGTGTCAAGCTTTGGGTCAGGGTGCATTTCACACCACCTTTGTGCTGATGCAAAAGTGATGCCACAAAGTGGCAGGAAAGAAGGCATTGGGCTCTCAGACTAGAAAACACCTAAAGAATTGATGGAGAAAATCCCGTGCCACTGTAAGAGAAAGATTGTTTTTGGAAAGTCAGTAGTGCCCAAATAGGTGATGCTACAATAGTTAATTAATACTTTTATACTGTGCCATTGTGATCCATGAGAGATCTTACACTAGATGCTGTATGAAGAAGGAGTTTTTTCCAGGGGAATCCCACCTGTTATGCCATTTGCTTTGACAGACAAAAGCCCCAAAACAGTCTTCTCATCTCTTCTTTAGGGTACTTTTTATGTGAAAATATTATTTTTAATTAAAAATATACTTGACTCTTGCAATACCCTCCTGACTGGTACAGTGCCATCATCCAGAAGAAACCTCTCTCAGATGAATTCAGCATAGCCTGCTAACAGCACTTAAAGCTCTTTTCGTTCAGCAGTATAAAATTATTTGTCTCCTGAATATGAGTTTCACTTCAGGCCCTGCCAAGGTCAATATGCAAGATAAATACTCTCCCCCATCATGGCCTAGTGGGAGGTCTCCTAAGCACCTCATGTTTGCCATATAATACCTGGGGAAACATGAGATCCAGCATTTCACATGCTAAATTATGTCAGATTTCAGAATGCAAGCAAGATTTTACTTCAGCTACTCTGTTCTAACCCTCTCTGATACAGAAAAGAAGGGATCCGCTCTAAATCTGAGATACTTTGACTCACAGCAGTAGAAAAAAGAAATCAATATTTCTTATAGGAATTGCTGCAAGGAGAGCTTTAGCTGAACAAAAGCTGTCACACCAACCTCCTCCACAAAAAGTTAAGTGCCTGGAACTGAGGAGAAGGGGGATTGGGAACGGTGAGTGGGAGAAAAACACCATCACTCACTCACCCCCAAAACAGAAAGAGATCCATTTTAAGAATTCTCTCCCTCAGAATACCTTTCTTAAAAATCACTTTTCCCTCCCTTAAAAACTGATGTATCTTTAATAGCAATATTATCAATATTTATTTTGTTATTGTTTCACCAGTGAAAGTCTGGGCCACTTTGAACAATCTTTTCTCCAAATGAACCCCTAAGTTTTTATAGTGTTTGGCCTGGAATGAGTATGTGCCCTGATAAAGTGCAATGACATTCACTGAAATCTAACTACTGTACATTTCATTTGGTAAAAAGATGTTTATAATTCAGAGGTCTACATGATCCTCAAAACATCTTGGTTATTCAATTAAGTTCATAATGAAAGAGGAGTCATTCATAGGAATAATCTGTTAACCTAAATCAGGAACATTATACCTGAGGACACACACCAATATATGCATGAAAAGGTGATGTGAGTTTATCTTGGTTGGACTCTATCTGTACAGTTTGTGTCAATCTGCAGCATTTCACTGTCAGTACAGCTACTGCTGTCCGCACTACCAAGCTGGAACAGACTAATTAAGTCTAGTTAACTCTGAGTCCTGACCCCAATGTGTCCAACAAACCTCCAGACAGTTAAGGAAAAACTTGCCCTTTTTAATTTTCAGCAACAGTGTGAGCTATTGAGACTTGTCAGAGATGCTGACATCTAAATATGCTTCACAACCTTCTGAGTTTTGACTGCTTCACTGTATTTCCTGAATGCATTATGCTTGCAATTTTCCTCCTCCGAATCACACAACTCATCCGTGACAAAATAAATTTATCATCTATTAATTTCCATTCCTCTGCTGAGACAGGTATTTCACACCTCCAGCAGACAAGGGCAGTGCAATGGCAGGGCATCAGGTTGCTAACCTAATATCACAGAGGAGGTTACAGCATTTCCCCCCCTTCAGTATGTGCACTTGGCAGTCTTCTGAATAGATTTCTGGCAAAAGATAAACCAGATCCATTTTTTCAGTTTTAAGAGAGCTCTTCCCTGAGTTCATAGACCTGGTGTCCACTTTGACTCTTTCAGTTTAAAAAGAGATGCAGTTTTTCTTGTCCTGCTGTAATTGATGAAGGCTCTTTCCTAAAAAACATTTCATGGGGAGGTTAAACCCTACATAGAAAACATTTCACAAATGATGAAAAGTTGTCACCTTTGACAATTCCATTTTCAAGAGAAAACAACAAACCAGAAAACAACAGACCTGAAAACAAGCATGTTTTAAAGGAGCAAGAGGCAATTCTTAAAGGAAACTGAATCCATGTATCTGACACAGCAGTGATACAGCCGGATAGAGCTCCACTTCTTGACCATCCATGTCAAAGATGAAAAAATAAAACAAGTCAAGATGTTTTCTAGTGTGAAGTAACTCAATCTCTCACAGAAAAGCTCTCCAGTTGATTAAACCACTCCATCCTGTCTTTCAGTCAAATTAAACTCAGTTTTGCTTTCACACAATTTTACTCTACAGTGCCTCCTTGCTATCAGCAGAGCGGGTGTATTTTTCCATAGTAAAGTACTGGCAGAAGTGCAAAGGAAGTGTACTTATCATCATGCTCTCCCCCTAATGCCCAATTAAAACAAAAGCTGAGCAAATCAGTTGTTTTCATGTTTGGTAAATCAGGTGGCCAGCACCAGCTCTCTCCCACCGCAACCTCATTTGACACTGATGCCACTCGCCAGCGGCAGCACGGCTGCTCCCTGAGTGCTGCTCTGTCAGCACTGCACTGCAGTGTCTCATTAGGACAATGTTAATTTAATTAAGAATATTTTAACATGGACAAAAGGCAATTAAAAAGCCTGTCAGTCATTGTATGCAGTTTCCCAACTTCTGTCCTTTGAATATATGAGCTCATCACAAACCTGCCACCGATACACCATGCTATCAGTCAGGCCATCAGTCCTCTTTATGGCACAGTGTCTGTAGCACACAATGAACACCCTCTCCACCTCATACATTTGCTCAGTGGCAGAGTTTCATCCCCAAACTACTTTAAAAGGTGGTTGCTTTTTGAAATTGCCTCATACTGTTCTCAGATTACAAAAAACAACCTGTCCAACAGACTTCAGACGTGGTTCTTTTTAAAAAATACACCTACAGGATTCCTTCTGCAGCATGAAAAGGGAAGAGAGTCAACACCTTGGATGCCTGGGGAACACAAGTAAAATCTTCCTCCCATAAATTCAGGTTAACAGCAGTTAGCATTGTCACATGAAGCGCTATGCTTTGTCTACAGCTTTCACCCCTGAGCCTTGAGGGCAGGTGCTCCAGGGGGACCTCTGGTCTGAAGGATACCTGTTTGCAGTACCAGCACGTGGACACCTGAGAGCTGAAACAGCCCTCGAGTCTGCCAGGCTAAACACCACACTGAAGCCAGCAATCTGCAACAACGTTGCTCTTTAATGCCCAGTCTAGTAAAGTTTCACACTCAGCTCTGCCAAAATCATGCTATCAAATGCCAGGTTGTCATACCCCACTGATTTGCACTGGAATACACTCCCTGAAATGCATTCAAGAAATGACACAAAAGCATGCACCTAGAAGTGGCAAAAATAATAACCCCAGAAAACAAAGAAGGGAGGTAACAATAGGAGAATTCATTGCAGGAGCAGCAGCATATCAGAGCAATGACAGAAAATCAAGTCCTAGCAGCACAGAGAAGTCATGCAGGGCAAACATGGCTTCTATCACTGTATTAAGGATCTGGAAAGACAGACAAATCAAGCACTGGTGCACACAGTCAAGTTTCCTCCTACAGTTCAGTATGGAAGTTGCCGGCCAAAACAATGATATTTGCTATAAGCTTCAGTGTCTTGCCTCAGTGTTCATTGGGGCACAGACCAGATTCAAACTTTTCTTTCTAAGGGACTGTTTCTTACTTACCATGAATCCTAATAGAAGACACAGGGTATGAGACACATGCAGAAAATACCCAGTCTGGATTGCTTCACTTTACTTTCTCTGTCTTACACTTCTTCTCTGTCCAAATCTACATTGCTGCTCTTGACAGATGCTTTTAACAAGAGGAGTGCCCAGCTTGGTCCCCAGCTAAAAATGCATTATGATCTTTGCTGAATAAGACTGTCAGATTTACTCCACTGTTTGAGCAGCTATCCAAATTACTACTCTAAGTATGATATTCAGCTTGCTGCATTAATGTCAGATTTCCTGTGTGCAGTTTTAACTGGAAGGAAATTGGCCTGATCACAGGCTGAGTGAGAACAACATTTATACTTTTGGAGGTGGTACAAAGAGAAGAGAAACAGTAACTGGCTGGCATGAAAAAGAATTTGTGTCACAGGGGAAAACTGGACACTTGCATCCCTCAGGATTCTCGTTGGCACCTTTCGTTTCAGCTCCAAGCTGAATATTTGCCATTGGAAGACACTGAAGTCTTGCTCTGTAGTTGTATACAAATCCCAAAGACATTAAGGGAAACAGTAGGACATAAAAATTGGCTAAAACCAAAAACCCTGGGCACGAAAAACCAACACAATCAACATAAGTGTTACTTCTGGTAAATAACAATTGACATAGCTGAGAGTTGAAAAAGGGGGGCAAAGAAATCCAAAGAGAGAATCTGCTACATTCTATAAACTGCTCATTTCTCTGGATACCCTTATGTCATGAGTGTGCCACAGGACACTTGTCACATTAAACAACTGCCCACGAGACACAAATGCATATCTGATAATCTTTCCTTTGGCATGAAATGCTCTGCACATCATGCTCTGAACGCCATCCCAGAATCTGAGCTGTTGGCTCACTAATGAGACGTGTCCCTCATTCACGCATGACTGGGCCTCAGACTTCCCAAAGAGGCCAGACCTACCTGAGGGGCTCTGCAAAGCAAACACCAGCTTCAGGAAAGGCAGTAAACACGAGAATACCCCTTAAACAAATAATTACACAAGCATGGTACTGGGAGAACGGATGCATTCCAGCCTCGCACTAGTTGAGAGTTTCTGAGTAACAAATTAGTTCGGCAACACTTGACATTAATCCCTTTGTTCTCTGTACATATTATATTGCTCCCATGTTGTCTGTGGTTAACAGAATATGGGAAGCTGGCTGTTACCTGGAAGTACTCTGAATAATAAAGAAAGAGTACAGTTTCTACTCTTTTTTAATGGTAAAAAACCCTTCCATGCTGACAGTACATTCTAAATGCCTACACAAACATTTTATTTGACTTTGCAGGTCTCCCAGGTTTCCATAGCCCTTCTTTCCCCTCTGAATGGGTCTGAAGTTCAAATTCTTCCAGTAATACCTGACTGTAACTCCCACCTGCACTGCCAATATTCTCCAGCCCTACTGATATCTGAAGAGGCCCACTTGGAGACTGAAGACTCTGGATTTTTTGATTAAGCTACAGTAAAATATTCCTTTTAATTAAGCATAATTTTGTATAATTAATCTCCACAGAAAGCATTAATTTACCTTGCTATCTCAGATTTCCCCAGAGAAAACTTTTACAGTTCAAATGATCCCTCCATGTATCATCATAAATCATTGTACCTTGGTAATGCAGCCTGCAAGTACAAAGAGCTTCCCACACACTGGTTCTGTCAAAACAGAATATATATGCCACATACAGCACACACACGAATTCCAGCCTTCAGCAAAACAAATCCTGCCACAAGATGCTCCAATGTGAGCCAGTCTGTCAGCATCACCAAGGCTCTCTCCCTTCACAGCTCTGGTGTTTCACATACGTCAGCAACCCAGGAATCATCAGTATGAGCCAACTCAACAACAATCTGGTGTCTAGGCAGTCTGGTTTCCCAGACTTGCTCTCTTTGGAAAACTGTTCCTTAAAGTTTTTGCCTATTAAAGTGAAGGCTGTCTTCCATTTTCTTCAAAACTGTGCAGGATTTTGCTTGGTGTACTTAGAGATGTGCAGTGCAGTGTGCACAGGGATGTTCATTTGAGCACCAGCTCTGTTAATTTACCTTGGAAGAGGGAAGAAGTACTCCACCATGACAGCAACTTGGGGATTCGTTTCATGCAGCATCAACAGCTCTCATGTGTCCTCCCAGTTCTGCTGTTGTGTTGGGAACAGCTGCACCACAGAGGGAGCAATGTTTCCCCAGCAGCTCCGCTCTGTGAGGTCAACTGGACAGACACCTCCATAAGTCTGAGGGGAAGGGGGGGATTGATAAATAGGAATGAGTTTTAGTCTAAGCTAAAACACTTTTGGTTTTGCCTCCTGACTAATTAGTCATGAGTTCTGAACAGCCCTCTAGTATTTTCCCACAAAATAAGTCTAGTCTATATTATAGGGCACAGGGGCATAATGAAATACCTTTCCCCTGTAGCCATTTGGGCTTCAAAAACTCATAAATTACTGTCAATTTGGCCAACATTTACTAACTGCCATTTGTACAGGTGAGAGCAGCATTTTTGGCAGGACTGATTCTCCCTCTCCCACTCTCAAACTGTTCTTTGATTTCAGAGAAATTGCCATTTATAATTAATTGCTATGTCATTAGGTTTGGAAGCATTCTCTTTAGAAAAACCCCTTAGTTATCCACTTGGAATAACAGATGCCACGACTATTCAGTCTCCAAAAACATCATCTCTGCTTCCAGGAGCATACATGGACCTGGGAAACGAGGCAGGGGAAGTAGGCAGGCAGAGACAGCCCATGTTCACACACAAGATAAAAACTGGGAGCGTGCAGGACAGGCCTAAGAAGGAACCAGGGTTAGAGACTGAGCATTTGCTGAATGAGTTCGACAGAGCAATGGACAAATTTGAGTAGAACATCTGTTCTCCTCAGTATCTCTGTCTTCTGCACACTCCTTTGTTTTCACTGACATGAGCTGTCCAAACTTTTAACCACCTTGATGACAACAATGTAACTTCAACTTCCTTAATATGTTACTTTTAAAAGCTACAATAATAGCTTTTGGTCCCAATACTGTTTTCCCTCTAAATATTCCAAAAATATGCTTGGATAATTGTTACTTCTTGACTGCAAGCAAGAACAATCATATGGTGGACGCACTTATGTATGAGAAATCCCATGGTTTCCCAAGTTCCATGAAGAACACTAAAAAAACCACTCAGAAAATCCCCCAAAACACAGGCAAATGTGTTGGTAAAAAAAATACAAGAGGGAGGGGAAAAAACCACTTCTAAAATCTATTAAGTACATGTGCACTCATAGACAAAACCTACCTACAGTATGATCCTTCTGGAATTTAATTTATAGTTTTGGAGAGTTTGATATGACCAAAGGTTACAAAGCTTTTCTTGCAGCCAGACTTGCCTGCCTCTTCTGTGAAGCTCCTACTGATCCAGACTGGAGGTGGGGGAGGATGATTACTTACTGTTTTGCACTCCGGGCAGGCTTTCAACATCAGCCAAAAAGTAATCAGCAATCACAAATTGTACTGTGTGACAAAGACCATGCTGAGCACTGGTTGAGCACTCTGGCTGCACACTGTCTCCTCAGCAAGAGTTAATGAGATAATTTTTCTCCTTGGAAGCTACACCACCCCTAAATCTGAGAAAAGGCAGCCTTTACACAGGCAGTACCTCCCCTAGAGCAGGTCCCTGAAACAAAACATTACCTAATTGCAGACTGCAGCTCTGCCACTGCAGCCAAGAAAGGCTCCTCTGACCTCTGACAGTAACTGCTCACAAATGGGATGTGCTACTTGAACAGGAAAAGTTCCAGGATTGGTGTGTGTACTCCCAGGGCTGTTTACATCCCTTCAACATGTCTTTGGTGGGTGGCCTTTCTCCACTTTGGTTTTGATTGTTTATACCCCCTCCTCTTTCCCTCAAAGTACCATCATTATTATTATTCTAACAGTTACTCCTTAGTCTGATTAAGGCTCTCTGGCTATAGCAGGTATTTTAAATTTTGGCTTAATAAAACAAAACAACGCAGTGGAAATCCCTCAGGTCTTTGGGTGAATTCAGGCAAAGCTTAAGTTTTGACCATCCCTGCTAATTGTTTCTAGCCAGCTCAGAATAAAGCATTTAAGGAACTTGAGCCTATGTCTAACTTAAAGCTAGGAGTCATGACATTATCTTCAACCTGAGGGTGCCTCTGATCATCTTTGTGTCTTGCTGAATCACTAAAACAGTGAAGAAAGCAATCTTCATGCCTGCTAATATTTGAACTTCTTAAGGTTTCTTATTAAAAAGCACTCCCCTGAAAATGAAATCTGAAACAGGGTCAGCAGAGACTTTAAGAGGATTTTGTAGTCAGTCTAAGATTTCACAAGGAAAACAGGCACAGGAAATTTTTTTTCTTTTAATCAACTAAATGAGATCAGTAAGGACAAATCTCATCAATGAATGCTTCACTCAGGCTTGTTCTATTGCACAGACAGAATGGGTGGTCTGCAAAACAGGTTAACAACACTAGAGGGATGGCTCTGCCAGCATTTCCCACTGAAACAACTGACAGACTGTGCATGTAAATCCTGACCCTTTTGAGGACAGATTTTCCAAGCTCAAGTTCAAATTTTTAAATGTTTAGCAGTGAGTGTGGAGGCCTGATTTTCAGCAACTTGGGTCCCATCTAGACCTAATTTAACAAAGGGCTCTGATTTTTGCAAGACCTCTGTGTAAGTAACTGAAGACTGGCTGGGTGTTACAAGAAGCTGTTTCCATTGCATGAAATAACCTTTTCTTAACCTGGTTCCCACCTCATGGCACAGACACAAGTCTGATGTTTCTGCACAAAACTGCAGAAGTCCAATGCTGTAGTAATCTACCAAGGTGTTGTACATTGTGAACAGGTGAGGCTCTGCAACAGGACAACACAGCATTGCAGCAAGTGAACAGGTGTGCAGTGGAGCTGCCTAGTATCTGTATGTTTAGATTACTTGCTACCGTGACCATTTATCACACAACTTTTATGGGCAGCAGAGCTGCTTGAATTTTTCCAGTGCCTGTTTTTTTCCCACTGTTAAAAAAAAAAAAAAGAAAAAGAAAAAAAAGAGAAAAAATAAGAAGGCATCCACCTTGTCTTTGCCAGAAGAGGAGGTGGCAGCTCATGACACAGTCTCAGGATGTGCTCACCCAAGAGCAGCCCTGGTCCATGAGGGATTGGTGCTCCTGTAACGAGCAGTGAGCAAGAGGCTGTAGTTTGAAGCACCAGCTCCATGTGTCAATTATTCTACCTTGCCTGGAAAGAGTAATTAGAGAATAACTCCCTGACGCCTTCAACTCTCTCTGCTACCCCCACCGGTCTCATCCACCATCATGAAGACTTCTCTCAGTGATTCATCACAGGAGGACTGCCTTTCCAAGGGAGGCACTGAGAGGAATTTTCCACTTCTCCCTCCCTTCCATCCGCTGTGCACAGCAGCAACCCCATTTCATTACAAGCCCATTTCATTACAAGCCCAGGATTCCCATGTCAGTGGCTTCAGGTATTTGCTAATAAGGAACAAGTAGCTCCCAGGAACAGGAAACAAAATGAGTGCATAAAAAAACCCTTCTGAGAAAGAAAACTCATCACATGTTTCCAACAGGGAAGGTGAGCTAAAGATAAGGGGCTGTGAAAAGCTGAATGAAGTCCTGGAGGGAGAGAGGGAAGGCCTGTAAAGTGCACAGTAAAAGCACTACCAGGCAGGATGACAGACAGCCAAGAAGCCCAGGCAAATACTGGTTTATCTTCAGGACTTTAAGCAGAAATGCAGGGTAAGTGCATATTTGCACATATAGGAGCAAGAGGCACAACTCATTTGAAAGGGAGTAATTAGAACAACTGAGCTCAGCCCTATTGCAACAGCACTGGGCTCTAACTGCCCATTTTGCTGTTTCTCTTCAGAAAGCAATTGGAAAACTTCTCTCTGAAGTGATGAGAGTACTTACCTGGTTTAGCAAAGCCCTTGGATTCATGTGTATGTGCATGCACTGCATGCCTATACAATTGCTGCAAAGGAGAAATTTTAATTATTACAACCTGTTTGAGCTATTCTAACCAGGTTCAGAGTATCCTCCAAAAAGAGCTGGCAGTTTTTAACAACCTTGTCACTTTAAAGTAAGATGTTTGCTAACTATATTGTTGTATTCATACACATATTACAGCTACATATATACCCATGAAGTTTTATACTAAAGTAAGTTCTCCATGTTCCTTCTTCCAGGTACATGCTGTACATGGGGCATCTCTCCAGACCTGGAATATGGGCATTCCAGTTGCTGAACAGCTGCCATTGAACTGGTTCCACACTGAGAACATGTAATACTTCAGAGCCACCAAGTTCCTCTCTTGAGGACAACATCCTACACCTGATGTTACCTTCTACTTTGGGGCTGGAGAAACAATGTTGTTTGAAATAACAGATTTACTTAAAACAAAGATTTAAAATCAGAGATACTAGCTCATTCAAATTTCAAAGGACTTGAGAAAAAAAAATGCATTTAGGGTAGCAACTGAACCAAGTCAAACCAAATTTACTGACAAAATGGCAAGAATGTCACCTGTTCTGTGGAAGCTAAATACTGTGTGCTCCCTAAAAGTACATTTCTGAAATTTGCAGTTTGTTTAACACTTCTAAAGTAATAATTATAATTACACAGCAGAAGACAGGACACAAGTGGCACAGCCTCACTCATGCTACACACTAGCTCCCAAACAAAATAAAGTTCTTTCTATGGATGTCACTATAAAACACAAAAGCACAGACTTGTTTGAGTCAGCTTGCTGTGAAAATGCCATGTAAGAAAAGTTTAAGGCTAAAAACTCTGTCTTTCAGCAGCTGTGAGAACATGTCAGGAATACCTAGAGGATGAATATATTCAATTTGAACAAAAACACAGACAGTGTAAACAATGAAAAACTGAGTAATAGTAGGATATCCCACGCTAATTTATCTAAAATGATGACTACTAGTAAAGGCTAAATATGACACTGAATTTAAATTTAAAAATTCTAGTCTAGATTTATCCCTGTTAACAAGAATTATTTGTTTCTCATTGAGTCCTTTTAATAGTGATATGAAGTGGAGAAAATGTGGATGGGACAGGAAGAGAGAGATCCATCTAAAAATCTTGATACTTCCTAGCTGGTGGTATTTTAGTGAAGCATGTGAACACATCAGTGAGATTAGACTCCCCTGCTATACTTTCATGCAGGCCTCAGTGCCTGTATTTCCCTACTGAGAAGCTGTGAGAAAACTCTTAGCAAAAAGAATTTGACATTTTCCTGCTGCTGAGTCAGGCAGAGTTTTTGTGCCTTACCAAGCCATAGCAGCACAGAACAGCACGATGCAAACTGACCTACACATTACCCTGTGCACGCAATGCAAACCCACTTGAAATGCTAAAAGAGCAAAAAGAACTGATAATCTAAACTAAAAATACTTTTTTTATTATGCTCTGACCTCTGCTTTGTAAGAGAGGCTATGGTTTTCTTCCTGGTATTCCACGGCTGTAGAGCTTAGTATTTGGCTAAATTTACAGAAAGTACCAATCTTCATTAACAGTAAAGAAAAAATCTAAGTACTGTAGTCATTGAAAATACACCCTGTTTTATTATAGCCTAACTACACCAGAGTGTTTATTATATACTATTAACATTGTTGCTGGATGTAGCTGACCAAAATTTATAACAAGCTTTGTAATACCTAAAAAATAATAAATCACTGTTAGTATATTCTTGATAGGAGCTGTGAATTGTTTGTGGCAATCTGTGAAAATCATTCATTAACAGTGCTGGCTAGTGAAAGGATTGTTTACAAAATTAGTGATGGAGAACTCATTGACATTTACCTTTGGCTTCCAAAGAAAGTGTTTATTCCTAGGAAAGATATATTTAATCTCTGCTGTCTGCACTGTCCTCATACTCACACACAGTACCGCAGCCACAGTATTCACTGTGTATCTTTTTTCTACACTGAATAAAATAAGGAAATGTTAATAGCTTGTTTTAGTGAGTGGAACTGAGTCACCCAGATTATACAAGACATATCAGAAGTTTGTAGCAAGGAAGGCAATAATGGTCTGATAAGCTACTGCCATATGCACTGGATTTCCTAAAACCCCTAATTACTTTATGTACCTGTTCTGTACTCTCAGTTTTACTCCTTTTGCCAGCTCAGCTCAAAAAAACTGATACCACCAGATGCTGTTTCTCTCTAAAACAAGGTAATGCCAGGTAATTCTAGACAGACAAAGAGGAGACATTTAACACTGCTTCAGGTAGGAAATATTAATTAAAGCAGTGATCTGCAACTTTTCCCTGGATTGTTCCCACTGAACACAATGACTACCATACTGCTTTACTGTATCTGCTCTTTCACACAGATTACTGCTTCTGCAAACCTGGTGTCCCTGCTCCTAAAGCACATCAGGACCTATCACCAGGGAAGGAAAAGATGTGAATTACAGGAGTACATGCACTGGGGTCTCTCTACCTTTACATGCAAGATCACTATTAGAGATTAATCTGAACATGGATTTACATTATGCTTCAACAAATTTTGGGAAAAGGCTTTACAAAAAATACTTACAAATCAATTCAGTGGTAATAACACCCCACTGATTCTATGTTTTTCTTTAAATTCTGTATAACACTGGTTTATTAAATGTTGATAAAATGAGAGACATACAACAACATAGAATTATGTTCAATCACAAATGCTTATGGCAGTACAAGAAGAATTTTTAAACCTAAATGAATGGAATACAGACTCTGTTGTCATAGAATAGAGACTGTTGTCCACCAGGTATTTTGGTACCATTATTTAAAGGACACTACTAGTAGCAAACTTAAAGCTTCATGGTTACTTGAAATGCAAATAAAACACTGTTTCCAAATGAGCCTGCAGTTTCTGGCACTAGCTTTCTACTAGGTCTGGAAACCTAAAAGATTGACAATACCAGCATTATAGCTTGGGATTCAAAGAAAAAGGAAAATCTGCAATTTTGCTAGTCAAATATACAAATCTGATGTTAGCTCAGTCAGCACAGATCAAGTTTCATCACTTTTCCTGGAAAGAAACACTCTTTTGGGAAAAATAATAATTCTTTCAGTCAATTTTCACAAGCTGGGCCCAACAAAAAGAATTAAAAATAGCAAGATAAGACTGATGACAGTAAAGCTTCTAACATAACAATGGGAGAGGCCAGTCTGACTCATCAGCAAAGAAAAGATAACTGGAAATGGGAGATTAAAAGGCCATACTCAGTCCCACACCATTCCCAGATCTCTTAGTAACTCAATCTGAACACTGTGAAAGCTAAATAAAGATGTACCTAATTTTTTATATTAACTGAAGGAACTTGATAAGATACAAACATAAATTAAATCTCAGAAAGGGATGTTGTGTACAACATTCAAATCCTGTAAAGAAGAACAGCAAGTGTGTCTCAGGGCACAGAACCAACAGGCTCTCACAGTACCTCCTTCAATAATAACATGAGTGATGCAGCTGCTGAAGAACTAAGTCATGTCATTTGGGGTTTTTTGTTTTGTTGAGTTTTGTGTGATGCAGCTCTGAAGTCCAGCTAAGAGATACTCTAACAAACATCTTCCTCAGCTGGCTAAAATAACAAAGGAAGTGTAGATACTGATATCCAGGAGGTCACAGAAATAACATCATACCACTGTGTGATGCCTACACAGATTAAGAACACACAAAGGCACAGCCAACACATTGAAGTGCAGTGGTCTTGTCAGTAAGCCTAAGGATAGATTAAAACCAGGAAAAAGAAGCAAGGAAAGAATCACGTGAAATTTAACCCTTACCCACTCTGACAAATTATTTAGACCTTAGCACTTCTAGCGATCATCCAGGAAATCAGAAAAATAAATTACCTACGTGAAAGAATACATACCACTGTCTGCCCAGCTGCTATGGTCACTGTTTCTAGTTCAAATACCAGGAAGACTCTACCAAAAGACTCTACCAAAAAGACTTCCAGTGGGGAGAACATAATTTGAAAGGGAAAACTCATGCTAAATTAAAACAACAAAACCTCCCCAAAATCAACAAGCCAGAAATACCTTAAGCAAACCAAATTCGTGAAAGTTAGAGTGAAGTAAACACTGTAACTTTCCTCCTTTCTGCTACACTAGCTGAGTTGTTCCCATCCTGAACTGGGAAGGTATCCTGGTCACAAGGAACCTAGACTTGGGGAAACCAGGATGACAAAGGGAAACAGAATGGGTGCAGGAAGGGAGGTTCCTAGGACAAGAACAAATAGCCTTAGTCTTTGCTCCAAAAAAGTGGACCAAACAGAACAAATATCCACTTGTAAAAGCAAAAACAAACCCAAGGAACTTAGATGCAAACTGCAATAAAAAGCTCAAAGGACTGTATGTTGTCTGAAGAATGACAGTCAAGTGTCAGCAGCAATAGTTTCACAGTCTGCAATGATCAATAGGGCTAAGGCTGCCAAAAGAAGGTTTAATTCCTTTGCAGTTTTTAGAAGCCCACCTGGGTACCCTCTGGGAATATGGCTGTTATGGCAGGAAGCTATAGGCCCAGGTGGCTGGGACAGACTCAGGATGTTTTTAAAATGGTAGGAAAAAACAGACTAAGAGAGGCTGCATTTTCCAGGCCCACCAGTGGGAAATATTTAGTTAGGATATTTTTATGCTAGCAGCAGAAGACACCAACATGGAACATTAATATTGGTTTTTCTTTCTCCTACTAGATCTTTATGGCATCCAGTTGCAGTCTAAAACAGAGAACGACAATGGTACAGCTGGACAAACCATGCTTCTGGAAATGTACATGTTTGGAAAACCCAGTCCCCAGAAATCTTTCAGGAGCTCTACAAAACCTTCTGCTTCCCCCACCGAGAAAATGAAGACTTCCTCTTTCAGCACCTTTCACAAAGTCTCATCTTCCACAGTTTCAGTTCAAAAAATGCCTCCCAAAACAAAACCCCAAACCCCACAACCACCATCACTAAAAAACTCCACAGAACAAGCAATCAGGTTGCCTGTGATTTATAGACACTGTTCCCAGCCTTTCACTGACCACCTCTCTCTGAGAATTCTCAGTTTTGGAAACCTGTTGTGACAGAAGAAAAACAAAATAAAGTAAGGTGCTGCAATGTTCTGTTTGCCAAATTAAAAACTATTCCTGGTATAGAATCCTCAAATAAGGCATACTATAATCCCATCTCCAGAGCAAATCCTCATTACCCTACAGTGAGCGTGTATTGTGGAAACTGACATGTCTCAGATGATGCTCTAATAATAAAGAGCAGGGTGTCAAATTCTCAATGCAAGCTAATATGAGTCTGTAACCAGGTGAACAGGTCTTTGGTGTAATTTTGTTAATTTTACAAAATACATTTTAATCCTTATGCTTCAGTGACTACTAAGCCTCATGTCACATCAGTTTTTTCCAGCTTTAAAAATGTAAAAAGATACATCTAACACTTTCTTGTCTTCTAAAACACATTCTTCCACATTCCCATTTAATTTCAGTGCCATACTGACAGTCTTATATTATCATAACAGGTTTTCCTGGATTAAATGTAATATTTTCAAAGAGCACTCTTGAAGACAGATTCTTTTATTTTCCTAGCCTTCCTCCCATCTCCACCATTATTTTTAGAATAATGGACCTGACAAGATAGCAAACCTAACCTGGGATTTTGAGGGGAAGGAATCAGGGTGTTGTTTTTTTTCCCCCCACATCTCCTGAAAGTTGGTACTTGTCTGAATCAGGTTTATTTTCAGGTTCTCAGCAAAAGCTATGCCAATTCCTGTCTCTGTTGGTGCTTTAAATGCTTTTGGCTCCTTACTGCGATGTAATTCCCACATCTTTACTGCACATCCACCTTATGCCCTTCGTGGGAGCCTGCTTTCACTCATCTGCAGCCCTTGCACCAGCCTAGTTAAAAACCAGGTTGTTGTCTCAATCTGCCAGTTTTAAAGTTCATGTTCAAGGACTTTAAAAAGCCCCAAGAAAACTGACACCACTAGCTGAAGGAGTAGAGGGCCAAAGAAAACTCTCAACTTCCAATTCATGCAAGAGTGATTATTCTAGAATGTTTGCACATGAGAATTAAAATTGCAATGTTTCCTTTCAAGGCGTGAGCTTCTAAAATGGAAGCACACTATTATTGGCAGAATAAATGATTTCTAGTCCTAAGACACAGTATTGTTGAAAACCCACCTTTCTGAGAAGCGTAATTGTTTCAGAAATTGTTACACTTGATATGATTATAGAAACATCGTTAAATTCACCACAGAGTAGAAGAAATTTTCCATCTTTTGACAGATTTTGGATTGACTCAGCAGCAGCTCTTACAGTGACTTCCAATTTGGGACACATCTTTATTTCCAAACCAGATGAAAAAATGCTTTCTCAGAAATAAAGCAGGTCACAAGATACAGCAATTACTTTTAAAATATTAGAGAACACACTTTTTCACACAATGTGCATGGTACAGTTTCATTTTGCTACTTTCAACATTCACAGTAAAATACTTCTTCAGATAATCTAAGTGCACCTTAGAGCCATCAAGTGCCAGTTAATTTTGCTCTACAGAAATATAAGATACCAAAAGCCAGATGAGGTCCTCTCTCTATGTTCAGACTTGCCCAAGCATTTCTGCACTATGCCAGTGCTGAAAGGGGTTTCTTGGAAAGCTTAAATCTTCAATTTTGATCAGTTCCAACTGAAACTCTATACTAAGGAACAAACACAAAGCTCCTGGGCTCTACAGCTGCAGGATAAGACACTGATCATCAGGATATCTTGTATGGTGAAGATGCCATAATGCCCTTTAGGTTCAGGATATCTGTGTTGTAGGTAAGACTTTCCTCTTCAGACAGATTGTCCTGAATGTTTACAGTCACTTAGATTTGTGGAGAAGGAACCGTGAGGAGACCAGTTGGCTTGATCTTGTTGATTCCTCCATCTAGGATGCAGACCCTGGGGTACTTGTTTTTCACTAGATGAGCTGCAAACTGAAACAAATGTATCATTAGCCCACTGCATATCATAGCCCTTAAATCACAATAACGTTAAGTAGAGGCAAATTAAACAAAAAATACCCCTTGAAGTTCTATTTTTTGCACCAGCTAGTCCAACACAGGAGCTCAGGCCAATGTGTTGAAACAGTTGGGATGAATTTTGTGGTCATGAAAGTGTCACACTAATAACCTTGAACTTTATTTATCTCTGCTTCGGCAGGATTTCACCACAACCTAAAAGGACAGTTTAATCTCAGGGCAATCACTGGAGCCTCTCTCAAAGCATGAGCTAACAGATATCTTTTTGTGCATTAATCTAACTCCCAGCTGTTTCCTGTAGGCTCCCAAGTGTACAAGCATCACAGCTGGAGGGTACAGTCATTTGCTTACCCTGTCAAACTTGTCCAATGCGACTTGATCTCACAGATGTCAGATATGAATCTGGGGTCTATCATCTTTAATATTCCCTGCTCCCACCAATCTGCCCATGGACAGGTTAAACAGCGCAAGCAGGTATCCCCCCACCCCTGAAAGCCTCTCTCCTCAGCTAGTTCATGCTATAAACCAAACACAGCAATTGCCACTTTCGACGCTGTAACTTTGTGAAACATTATTACAATGACAAAGATATTTTGTATATCAAAATAATTATGATTAAAATATCAAAATTGTGTTTCAGAATACCAAGATCCAACCCAAAGGAACAATATTTTGTGCATTACAAGTCAAACTTACCTTCTATATACTGACTACAATCATTAAAAAGCAAGCACCAAAACAGACTAATCAGTGAGAAACTAATAGTTTTACTTAATTTCCAATAGCTGTGATAGATTGCTCTGCCGTCCCAGTCTTTGAGACTGTTGCATTAAACTTGGCTGTACAATCTGAAACCATTTGTAAAATCACTGAGTGCTTCCAATGGGCTATGTAAAAAATTTGCTTTTCCCTTTTTGACTCTTTAAAATAATTAGTGATGCTATTTGAGAACCTCTGCAAGTGCGATGTCCAGACAGCTAACTTTGCTCAAACAAATAAATTACCAACTCAAGAACAGCTGTGGGCACCCCAATCAAACTCAGTACATGGGATTTCTTTTTTCATTTACTTTCCTTCTAACTACCTGTTACAGTGTAACAGATACTGAGGCAGAACTAGATGTACTACACAATTACCCGTAAACATTTTGGCTGTTAAATTTATTTCAGGTAGTTGCTGAGGGAAGACCAAAAGGAAGTTCAATCATCTCTTTCCCCATCAGTTTGGGTTATTCAGTACAGGAGTCAAAGAACCAACTAAAAGAATCCCCACAATCAAGCAATCAAAGCAGTTGACAGTAAACTTACACCATATGTGGATGTCAGCTCTCATGAGCAATGCAAATGCTATGCTTTTAGAAAGGTTCTTGGGTGCACAGGTGGTGTAATATGCACAGAGACATCACTAGGAGAGTTCAAATACCTCCTGCTATAATCACAGTCCATAAAGATGTGGTGTACAGTAAAATGGAGACAAAGATAGCACTCAGCTGTGCATACCACGAACTACAAAAGTAGTTTTTACTCCTACTGAAATACTCCTACCAGACATCTCTACTTCACATGGACTCATCTGTCACCTCACAGTGCTCTCCACCTGTGGCTAATGGACAGTGCTCTGTCTTGGGCACCAACGCTGCTCAGAGCCAGTGGAAATGAAAAATGGCAACAAGTGTTCAGGCTGGCAGGAAGCAACATGTTATTTCCTGAGTACAGTGTCCCATGTGCCAACAGAGATGTTCCACCCTCTGACTACTGATAACTTTAAAATGTTGATAATAAACTCTAAACTCTGCTCCAAGAGTTTTGCATGCCCTAACCCTAATATAACTAATATTCAATGTAATCTTAAAAGACAACACACAAACAAATGCCTTGTACTTGGGGTTTGAGCATAAAGGCCTGTGTCCCACTGTATTTTAGAACTGCTTTAGTAACCAAGGTATGTAAAAGTAATTTTCTTCACTGCATAAGACGAGGTTACTTTAAAACCTCATAGTGAGGAATTTGTTGCCCCTTGCAGGGCCTCTGGGAAGAAAGCACTGCAAAATCTGGGGCTGGTAGCAAATGATGGGCAGAAAGCACAAGAGCACAAGATGATATACCATAAGATGAACTTCTTCCTATTTTTTTTTAAGTTGT
This sequence comes from Ifrita kowaldi, assembly GCA_013398055.1. Lineage (NCBI taxonomy): Eukaryota > Metazoa > Chordata > Aves > Passeriformes > Cinclosomatidae > Ifrita > Ifrita kowaldi. The sequence continues at coordinate 78,259 of VZRS01002967.1, forward strand.
CACAGAAATGTTTTCTGTTGTCTGCCTAGTTTCAGTGAGAAATGCTGCAAATACAGTTCAAAATATTGCAGCTGAACATCCAGCCAGGGAAAAACCACCGAGCAGGAAATGTACTACTATCAGTATCTCACTACTGTGGGAATTAGCTGCAAGTCAGGGGCCTAGAGGCACATTGACATAAGCTGAGAGTTGCCATCCAACTCCCAATATCAGCCTCCAAGAGCTTTGCACATACATCTGCCCATGCAATGCACAGAAGACTCCAGGCTTAAGTCACATGGCAATAGGACTTGATCTGATTAAAGGCATTCCTAGTTTTACCTTCTGCCTTCCTCCATTTCTTCACTGAAAGTAGAAATAGTAACTTTTGGTAAAGCATAGACTTAGAAATAGCCTCTTACTAGCATAGCAGTCTTCCTTATAAAAAGTTTGACTTTTTATAGTTCTGTTCCTCTGTACATGTCTGTGCCACCCTCTCCCAGACAGAGGAGCCCGTCTGTCACAGACAAGAACAGGAACTTGTTTACCATGTTTCTGAAATGTTCCAACACCACCTGGTATCTTGCCTTGCCAAAATACACTCTATGAAGCCAGTATTTTCAAAACACAGAGTGTTATTTCTGGTGTATGCACTGATGGAGGGGCATGAGAGGAAGGACTATTTGAAATAGCTACATAAATTTTCTCCCCAATCCTACCCTCAGTTATGCCAAATATCAGTAGCCTGAACCCAAGAAATAAAGATTAAAAAAAAAAGTTTCCTAAAAAGCTGAAAAAAAAAGGTAAAACCAGTGATCCAAAAAGAGCAAAATATCATGCATCAAAAAAATCCCAAGGTGCTCTTCTGAATGAATGCCCCAGATTTTCTACAACAGAAACTGCCATCTTGGAATGCATGCAGGGGCTCTAAGTCCTTTATAAATGCAATCATGAAGTGTCAACTAGAAGTTTACTAACAGGCACCTGAATATGTAATTTGTAGTTTACTAAATAATCCAATTTACAAAGGTGCTGTTAAGACAGAAAATAACATGGTGAAGAGATAAGCACGTGTTCCATCATCCTTAGCAACCTGTAAAGCACCTACATTTTAAAGAGAGATGTATTGAAACATACAAAGGTAGCATACAATTGAATTTCCATTATACAGAAATATATTTCTGTAAATAGAAATAAACTGTCCTTTATTATAGATTAAACTTTCTCAAATTTATCAAATGTCTGTGTTGATATAACTTCTGAAATATGTCTTTCCCCATACCACCAATGGATTGCACTCCTCTCTAATGCTTTTGTTTTCATTTAGACAAAAAGACTACTTGGGGGAAATGGGAATTGTTTCTATCTGAGGAAAGGCTTCAAGGGATATTACTACAAGACTTTAAGCTTTTTGCTTTCTGCTTCAGGTGGTCTTTCCTTAAAATGAGATTACTAAGTTCAGTTGCTGTGCTTTCCCTGGTTGCATCTAATGTTTAAACTGAACTTCCAAACTGAAATTCTTCTTGCTGCTTTCACAGCAAACATTACATATGAAAGGATGAATATGTGAGAAACCTGTTTAGTGACTGCAATATGATGACTTTGGAAACACAGTTCCTCTATTAAGTAATGCTTCCATCAATTCCAGATAAAACACCCTTCTTGGTGAGCATAACTAAACCAGGAAGTTGCAATTTGCGTTTGAAAGTAGTCATTTAAGACTCTTAAAGCACGTATAAAAAGTCAGGCTTTCAAAGACAGATAAGATCACAGAAAATTCATACCAAAATTAAGGCAAATATTAAACATTTTATCCTGTCTTGGTGATGCTCTCAATATAAATAGCATAACAGGACTGCTCCTTTAAGCACCATCAAGAACCTTAATGATCTGCACATTGCAGAATTTATCAAAATGTTTCTACTACCCTGCTCCAAGCAGCAAAATAACAGCTTTCAAGTGCTGCATGTCTTATGCCAGGCACGTCACGTTTTCAGGCTGTCTACAGCACAGAGTCTAAGAACACAACAGCTTGAGCAGCCCCACTCCCAGCACCCTTCGGGCCAGCCACGAGGCTTGCTATGTACACATTATTCACTTTCACAGACATTCTTGTGACAGGCTTTAATTAAAGGGCACTCTGGGAGGGAAGGAGGAGTAACATACTGCACCAGAATACCAGAAAAGATTGCTGTGACAAGTATTACCATGGTATAAATATTAACAGCATACCCTGAAAGACTCAGAACAAAAATAGAAGTTGGAGGAGAAATACCAACCAAATTTTGTATTATTCATTCATTGCCACAAGATTATTTCTAGTTTTCCACTTGTAAACTCATGCTACACAAACCTCTCAGGAATTGCAGTCTATTTTGCTGTGTGATTTCAGTCCAAGAGCTCACCTACACGTCTCTGAAAGCTCAACAGTCACAGTGATCAGTCTGCAACTTTTTTAACAACACTTTCCACATGCCAGAGCACAGATCCAGTACACGAGATTATTTTTAGTGAGCCACTTCTTATATTAAAGAGTTCCAGATAAATGAAATTACACTTCAACACCATGGAAAAGATAGGAACCTAAAACCTCCCATATCAACAAAACAGTGTGTAGTTGTTGGTTGGAGTATTACCATAAACTGAATGGAAGTAAAAAAAAAAAACAACACAGAAAGGACAACTTGGTGCAAATACATACTAGGGGGTGAGAGGGGTGGAACATAGAACCAACTCCTCTAACAAGACCAAGGGAAAATCCTCTTCATGCAGATCTGGACAAAATGGAACACTTTCCATTCCATCAGTACAAAAACACAGCAGTAACTTAAAGGACATACATGCAAAGATTTGAAAATAAGCCTACACAAACAGGTATTTAATGGCTGGTTTTGGAATAAGTTTTACTGAGAATGAAAGTAAGAGTAAACAGTCAAATTTCTTCAGGTAATAAATTTTAAACACCTGTATTTTAAATTTTCCACCTGGAAATTATATACATTAAATAAATACCCAGCTGAAAGTGAGCACTAGAAAATTAAAGTCAGTTGCTGAGATTTAGCTGTTGTAACACTGCTAATTTATACTGACCAAAATAAATGCAGTGCACACATTACAGTTGAATGGAACGTAAAATGAAAATGCAGAAAGAAAAGGATTCTATCTTTCACTCAACAGAAAATTAAAAGGTTTTAGTGAACAGAAATATGTGATTTTGAAAAGAGGTGTAACAGCTGCTTTGGATATAAAAAGAGGAAGTATGAGTTTTTGTGAAAGATTCTACCTCCTCCCCCCAAGCCTAAGGGTTGCCCTAGATCTTGAAAAATGGTCAAAGAAGTATTTGATAGTGAAAAACATTTCTTTGTGATTTGCAGTACTTTTTTCTAACACTACCCAAACTGCAAGTTTTGTCCAGTTTCTACTCAAACCCTCCTGCAGCAGTCAGACATTCAGTCAGTCAGTCCTCTTCCAAGGCTGGTTCAGACACAGTTTAGAGAAAAGCAAAACAACATTGCTCCAGACAAGCAGCACAGACATTCTAACTACCAAATTCACCAACACCCTTCTAGCTGGTGTATATCCTTACACAAGGTCCTGAACTTACAACACTATTTATAGTTCATCACCATCTCTATTTCAGTTACTACTATTTCTGATTCTCTGAACTGGAACACCAGGAAACACAAAACACTGCCTCAGAGCTGAGAAACAGCCCCGGAAAGCGAAAATTCTATGGGAGTATAACAACAGCGAAGACAGATGTCTGGAGAAACTCTGGGGCCTGACAGCACCACTCCAAGATTCAGGTTAACCATTCTCCCATCCTTCCTGTCCTTAGAGATTTCCCAGATGATTGAAAAGAGTTGACATCCTGCTTGCCAGCATCTCTCAGACATATTTTCACAGGTAAAGCCAAGGACTCCACGATTCCTCATTCCAGAAGCATCCAAACCTCTGCGTAGTAAGGCACACAGGCAGGCCAAACAACACCTACATCAAATGAACAACTAAAATTTCCAATGACCACTACCATTGGTCTCAGTAAAAATTAAAAAAGAGACCCTAGTTTGGAGTTTCAGAATTAGCCTGTTTTCTGTGGCACTTACTTCAGAGGAGGAAAAGGAACACTCCAATTCTGCTCCTAAGATCCATCTTGCATTTTGCCCCTTCCTCTTTCATACCTGGCTGGAACATTGAGAGATTTAGGTCATCACTGCTGTACCTGAGGCACTCAATGCACACAAACCAAAGCCAGGGTCAGGGGCAGAATTACAACAGCACAACACAACTCCTGGCTGGCAGCCCAAGTGTCTCTCTTGGGCTGTGTGAAGAGCATGTCCTGGGAACAGCAGCTGGGCTGCTTTCTCTCCATGAAGGAAAGCATGCATACATTATGCATGTTACAATAATAAAAAGGGCTAAATGTATGGAATAAAATAGTGAAGACTTAACTACGTATTGGGGAGAGTTACAATCAGAAGGACTGTTGCTGATTAACTAAAACCTTTCAAACCTCTCAAAATACAAGCTTAGTCTCTGCCTCTTTAAAGGCAACAAGGATGCTGATGATTCCAGTAGTCTCTGAGTCTGAATGCAGATGGGAGGATGGGGCCTTAATAAAAGAAACATGAAAGAGCCATCCTGGGAATCATAAGGGGCCCCTCCATCCCTGCAAAGAGAAGGGTTTTCATTCCAATTGTTCAGTCACTTTTCTGCAGAAACTATTTACAAAGAGTCTAAAAGATGTATAGTGGATACATCTCCAGAAGTTTATTTTCTAATTTCTATTTACTCACACTCCACAGGTTTTATTAGGCCCTTCCAACTAAATATATCTGTCTTTAGAAGCACAAATGCACCTGTCCTCTAGCATTCTATGCAATACCTAATCTTCAGATCACTCTATGAAGTTTCATAGGTATCCATTTGTAGTTTTAAGACAAGTTTATAACAGAATAAATCATGCAACGACTTGCTTCTCTGGCAAGGGGTTTTTAGAAGGCCTGAGGAAGATGACAATAAAATCACACAAATTCAGTAGTAACCAGACACTGTAACCTCTGTGTCTCAGTCTTCATACAAGAAGAAATGCATTTTTGATAGTGTGCTGGGAGAGAGAAAATGCTATATGCTATTTTCATCTAGAAAAAAAAAATTTCTTTTTTCCAAGCTAAGAATATGTTATACAAGAAGAATTTTGAATTTGACCCTGTCCCTCTTGCCTTAAAAACGGTCAGAAAAATATCATGGGAAATCAGAACTTCTTGTCTTTGCTTTGGAGATGATTCATGTATTTTATCTATTAGCTATAGCGATGCAATAAGAATGACTACTTTGCTTCAGTAACTTGTAGAAGTTGTCTAGACAATATATTTACAGCAGCATAACTTATCTAGACAAAGACTAATCAAAGTAACAACCAGAAGTTACAATTCAGAATTTATTTCCCAGCTATAAAGACAGACGTTTTTTAAGTTGTGACTTACAGCTTATCTTTTTCCAAGCAAAATATGAGTAAGTTGCTAATTATTAGACAGATTAAAGTGTCCTGTATATTTTATTCTGTTATAGCATTTAGCTGACAATAAAGCACATATATTAAACCACTGGGGGAAACACGTATTTATTAAACAACCATGTGACAGAAGTAGAAGAGTGCCACTGTCAAAATTAAGTTGCTAGGGAATGATTTAGTGTCAGGTAAGGTATTTCTCCTGTTCTAAATTCAGTCAACACTGTGGTAATACAGGCAAAAGTTTGAAATGGAAACAGATAATGGCTTAGCACCTCAAAGCTGACTGAAGGAGGGAAGATGAAGCAATGTCACCTTTCCATAAAAACATCCAAAATAATCCCTGTCCTACATATGCATAACTATAATCCACCTTTTTACTTGCTGTAACTCTGACTTTGAAAGTGACAAAAATCAGGAGACATGTTATTTGTCCTAGACCAAAAAAGAAGCTACAGTTGAACACCTAATGCCTATTTAACTATTATATTCCCAACTGTAATGATCCCTTGACCATAATGGAATTTACAACGTGCTTACCTGTCTATGGAGGTGGGAAAGGGGTGCTCAATTCACCCAGGAGATGCTGCCACTTAACATATCCAAAAGTTACATATAAAAATAGAATCTGGTTGGTGAACTCCAGCATAATGCCTTTTATGTGGAGGTTTCCAGCAGTTTTCAGAGACAAACAAATATCTGCTCTGTTAACAAGTGCCCAGAAAAACCTACAAGAAAGGCTGGCATCATGAGAAGCAGCCTAAAGGAAGGAATATTCTCCAGAGAAGTGTCAGCCAAACACCACCACATGATACCCCTTTTACAGTATTTTTATGCTGCTAATGGTGCATTCAGTACGTCTCTTGTACATCAGCCAATGTATTAATTTAACTTCTAGGGTTAGTAGCATCAATGGCTTATCATGCAGGATGACCCTGTTTTAATTCCGTCTTAAGGAAGTGTTCAACTAGAGCCAAAGCTGTCATATCCAGAGGCACTATGAGACATTGATGGCTTCCCTATCCTCTTGCTGGAACAGTGGTGTGGTGAAGTTCTCAGTTTTCCCTCTCACATCTCAAATTCTAAACAGCATTTTCTTTCCAATTTAAATTTCTTATCATCTAGCACCAAATCAAATGCAAGAAACAGAAGCAGAAGTGAAGTGCAAAAGGACTTTTTCTACAGGTCTGTTCAGTGTATGTCACTTGGCTTTTAAAATTATTTTTGAGTGATGCCAAGCAGCTGCTCATAGGAAGCATAATTGAAAGATTCAACCTTCTAACTACAAACAGCCCCATATACAATTAGTGCTTTTTCACACTTAGACCTGCCTCTCAGTCCTATATAAATTTAAACTAAACATATAACACTGCCAATCTCCAAATTTTTAGTGGAGTAAATATCAGTGAACATTTCTGAAGAAATGTTCTCCGTTCTCCTTTCTCCCTCTGCTATTTTCCTTTATGGCAGAGGGTACAATTTTTGGCTCATCCCATTTAATCTGGAAATACATACCTCTGTTTGGAAAAAATACATTTAAAGTTGAGCATCTTATAACATGGACAAAAATTGGTTTTGTTTCCATGCATTAATTTTTAAAATTTTTTCCTGTGATCTGATTACCTAGTAAAATTAAAAAATGTAATCACTATTGTTCTTGTCAAGCCTTGAGCTACATAGCTTGGGCATGAAGAGTGGCGGACAGTTCTATGCAGCCATGCATAGAAGTAAAACTGAAACTGACCTCAAAAAATTACCCACAAAAGAAAAAGTTTTATCAACACAGTCAAATGGAAGCTACTTTTATATGTATTTTAAGGGTGTGATAGAAGTGGCGAGTCCCCACCAGTATTTAGGCTTTAGTATTTAATTAATTTCTGGTCAAACTGGTCAATCTAGTATTTCGTTGCTATTTAAAGCTCAAACCCTTTAGTTAGGATTTCAAGAACTCTAAAAGCAAATCAAGAGGCAAAGCAGCATTTCTCCTTTGTGAAAAGCTATAATATCGACAATTCTGGGTCAACATTGTCTCGGCTGCATAAAATCTGGGTTTAGAGGATAAGACAGCACCTCTCATGTGACTGAAGTACTTGCACTCACTAAGCACACTGCAAGATTTCTTTAGATGCACAGCTAAGGAAACATTCCATGTTCATTTCAAAAATTTTGAAACATTTAAAAAAACCATCTAATTTTGCATCAGAATTGTCTCTCAAATACAGGAGAAAATAGTATCTTCTTAGCTTTGGTGGAATTGACAACCCACACTGCACTTTCCATCCCTGGAAATTTGTTACAAGTTGTTTCTTCACTCTGAGTTCCTTTGTTTCAGACAAAACATTTCTTACTGGTTGTGAGAAACAACTGCCAGAAAATGGCTTGGTGGTGTGTGGCATATGTCCCACAAAGACACTCACTAGTGAACACCAAATAACTTACTTTTTCCTGTTCTTAATCCTCAGGAGTTTAGTGAATACTTAGGTTCTTCCTGAGATAAATTTGCATGTTTGGTAATTTGAAATGTAATTGTTGAAAGCAGTTGCATAATCCACATCAAACACGTAAAGCATCATTTAAATCATCTCCATTTTGCTCTTAGCATTTTATGCATTTTGCATTTGTTCTTTTGAGAGGGGATTTATGCATTCAGCATTTAGTGGAAATGTACCAATCACAGAATTATGATTATTCAAATGGCCTGATTTCATGATGAAATATCTATCATGAACTTACCCAGATTCACACACAAACCTAGATACTCACTACTGAAACTATGGGAGAGATGGTTTACAGTCTCTTTCATGCAATCTCTGTTACTACTTAAGAAACTTGATACATATCACAAGCTAATTTTCTAAATGATGAAATGCAGGTTAATGAAAGGGATTTCTCCCTCTACTTACAACTCCCTACAGGTATTAAAATCAACATTATGTGTTGGGCTGATACTGCTGCTGTTCCTGACATGAAGACCTTTTAATGATTCACAGCCCTCCTTGTCATATCAGGGTTACAGTTCATGTCCTTTGTGTAAACAGGCTTAAGAAATGGGTGAACCAAAGGTAAATCATAACTAAGAGTGTGCCTGAAAAAAAAAAAAGATAACTTTCCTTCATCTGAGAGAAGTATAGTGAAAGAAATACTTATGTACTTTTAGTTGTTATTCTGGAGGTTCTCAACACCATCAAATATTTAATTATAGAAAAGAACAGGCAAGTTTGAATATTCTCTGTGTCTAGCTAAAGACAGTAAAAATAAATACATCATACAAAAGTTACCAGTAAGGATCATTCTCCTCTTCTCTAAGCACAACTGCAGGAACAAGTGATTCTAAAAAATTGGGCAATGCATTGTTTCTTACGAGTAGGAATATGAATTATATCTTATTTCCTTTGTACTTCATAACATATCTGTCCCCATCCAACTTACCTTATGTGTCCTTCCTAGCAGCATAAAAAGTAAATGCAAGCCAATTTTGAAAGCTCTTACTTAGGCACATTAGAAGTGCCAATGTCACTTCTCTGACATGACAAAAATAAAGATTTCAAAGCTGAAGAAGATAATGTCAAGCAATTTCATTTCAAAATATCAACCTTCTCAGATGTGGACCATTTGAAGGGAAATGTCTTTGTCTAGAAGCAGAAATGAGCAACAACAAAAACATCACCCCAGATCCTGTCATCATACATAAAATTCTAATCTAAATTTTCCAGATGCTAGCATTTATTTTACTACTGCCAGTATGCATGCTCTTGCTTATCTCTAAGGATAAAGGTATACATTATAGCAATATACTTACAGCAGCTGTGTTCTTCACTGCATTTCCTACAATCACCACAACTCTTCCTTTAAAGCTCTGGAGTGTGGCAGTTGCTGGGCACTGGATGAGATCCCCTTCTGCAGTAAATGCTGATGCAAAAGGGACATTGATGCTGCCAGAAATGTGGCCACGGTTAAAGCTTAGGAAGATCAGTTAAGGAGGTCTGAAAGGCAGAGAAACCTGTGGTACATGAATAACTGTAGGATGAACCTGCTCTTCATCCTGGCTGTCATGATACACCACCATTGGTCTTTTGTGCTAGAATAGTTTGGCAAACCTCATTTACTGTTTACTCATATGGAGAAAAACCTTCAAAGGAAAACCATATAGGAAAGAAAGCACAGAATGAAGAACTGTTTGGTTCAAAAAGGACACAACACAGTACAGCACTACAAAAAATGACCTGCTAAATTAAATACTTAGTGCTAAAGAGCCAATATCCTCAATATCCCCAATTTTGTGGATTTCACTTCAACTCTAGTCTGCTAACAGGAGCCAAATACCAATAAACAGCTGGAGCACCTCTTCTAGAGGCATTTTATGCAAAAGGAATGAAGTACTTTAAATGAGAACCAAAACTAAACAGGGATTATCGGGAAATGTCTTCAAACTTCCTGTCAACCCCCACATGTCCTCCACAATTTTGATCCAAATTGAAATTCTAATGTATATGACCTCAGATTCCCAGACAATGAGCACCATGTATATTATCTGAGTTCCACTAACAGCAAGTGTGTAATGGGTATTGAAAAGCAAACAACTCTGAGACATCATAGTTATCTGTCCTTCAGTTTCAGAGGATGATCATTCAATGAGATTTTATAAACAAATATTGAATGTGAAAGTCTCTCAAATAAAAATTAAGTTGGAGTACTACTACCTAGCTTTATATGAATTTGAAAACACACCACATCCTTGACAGAACTCTGAATTACTTTAATAGACTGAACACACATGCCTGGAATATTCCCCTTCCCCAGCTATAAGCAAAAACAGCTTTGAAGAGACGGGAAACAGCAAAGTTCTGCAAAAATATACACCATGTCAAATATCAAGATTACTCACTCTATTCCTGTACTTGCAGAAAGCTAGTTAAATTTATAATTAAATCCCAGAATCCTATTAAATAAAGGAGCTGCCTTAAATGGAGGTAAGATTTAACTGACTTAGCTTAATATTAGCATTTGTTTCTCATTATTTATGTAACAATTTTAGTTCTATGATTATCATTGTTACAGTGTGGGAAAAACATGGCTATATAAAAACATTTGAAAGAACAAAAGATGATCATGTATCATTAATTAACATTGTCAGTTTATTTCTATTTTGAATGGAAAAATTAAATCCCTCCTTCGCTCATCCGTGCCAATCCCCTTTCCCCAGCCCCATTTATAACCATGTAACTCCCATTGCTATTGATCAGGTTCTGAAATGATCATCATTTAGATAGAAAATAACTTTGGACAAATTTAGTTACTTAAACTACTGAGTACACTTAGCTGCTCAGAGAAACATGACCTAGTCTTTAAAAAAAGTTCTAATTGCTAAGACAATTAACAAAAAGGCCAAGATTTTGTGCTGAGACACCACAAGTATGCAGCTATAACTTTCAAAACATGAATGGAAGGCTGCCAATATATCTGCTAACGTGCTTAATGAAATAAGCCTTAGAAGAATTGCTGGCCAACTGAAACAGCGCTTTGTGTATAATAGCTTTTCATTAGAAAGCCTTCTGTTACAAAGCTGTCTACTGGGAAAGAGGGCTGGTAGCTCTTGGCCTTGCAACTGAGATTCATTACAAAACAATCCCTCAGCTTTCATGTGGGTCCTATTATGAAATATGAAGCATGTTTGATACTTGTTGGAAGTCCTCTCATGCTTTTCTCAAAGCACTAAGAAAACAAAGTAAAAGTGAAGTTTAGCATGACAGGCATATATGGTGAAAAAGACTAAAACCAAAATACACTAAATGATCATATTTTTGGAACACCTCACAGTGGTCTGTCACATTTTAAACACACACCACAGAAACACACAGTCTGATCCTAACCTAGTTAGCTGAAATTTTGTGACAAACACAAAGCCTGTTTCCTTACTGCAAGAATGAACAGGACACTGAATGTGGTATTCTTATGGTGTCCCATGAACATTCACAACTGCTGACACTTTAACAGCTTTCTGCATACCACGCTTTTTCTTCTGCAAATGACACACAAACCAATACACTCAACGGCAACTGTACTACCTACCAGGCTGCCTTTTTAATTACACTTCCTACCTCTTAATACCAGATGGATGTTAGGATTTCAGTCTACCCATTATTTAATGGGAAGGACATTTTAGTCTACAAACTTCAAACATACCAAAACATCATCAGAAGTGACTAAAGTGGAGATTTCCTCTCTCCAGGACGGCTCCTCATTCAAGAGACAGAAATAAAAAGTCTGATTAAGAAATTCATACTATGAGAAACAGCCTCATAAACCCACTTAATTCACGAAAGTCAAATGATTTTGAAATAATTGAAATTTTGAATCTAGTCTGCTAGAGTAGAATAGGATCAATATAACAGTAGAGTAGAACCTATTATCAAGATAGTAGGAAAGCTATAGAAACATTAAAGCAAACACCTTGCCTTTCATCCTGATTACAGGATGATTAATGACTTGATAAATAAATCCATTACCCTACACAGATAATAGCCTTTCAGTGCAATGATTGTAGTCCAGGCATTTTATATTACTTGCTTTCCTCCTGCTTTCTCCTTGGTGACTTCTAGGAAGTAACTTTAGTAAGACAATGATGCATGTAGAAATAGAAACATAATTTAACTCAGTAGTATCAAAGCTTTCTATGCAGTAACAATAACCTTTCACAGCTTTTACTTCCAGAGACTTCTCTTTTAAATTGGAGTCTAAAAGTATTCTCTCTTGAGGAAGAAATTATCTCTCAAAAAATAATCTGTGTTTTTACTGTTATCTGAATAATAAGGACGTCATTTTCAACAATCTAGATCCAAGAGCAAAGAAAACACTGGAGACCAGAAAATAAGGAGTCAAACTACACAGACACATGAATATCTACTTAATTAGAATCCTTAACTGATGCATGAAAATAATACATGCAAGCAAAAGAAAAATTACCTTTTTTGTATTCCTTTGGCCATTCTGTTTTATCTACACAGCAGATCACATTAGGGGTTCAAGTTTGGCATACAATAAAAGAATAATTTCTTGAAAATAACAGTTTTAATTTAGAATATTATGAAATTCCACTTACTATGTAAACAATAAATTTACCTTTACGCAGTAGAAAGAATATTTACTTTTTTACATGAGCATACTGTGTCATAAATATTGGTAAAAAATCAATAGAAAAAAATGTTAGTGGAGGTGCTTCTGTGCATATACAATTACTTTTAAAGTGGCATTTTAACAAACTAGGTGAAAAAAATGAGGTTTAAAAGTCATTTAAACTTATATTACATATTTTAGCCCAAATACTGGCATTGATCCATCATTCACTTCATTGTCTAGAAACTGCACTCTTCTAATACACATACAATATGGGAAATGTCCTCATGGTGCATTTGTTAGGCACCGAAAGATCTCTTCTCATGGTAAAACTGTCAGGAGCCTGTTGAATCCCCATCATTGGAGAACTTTAAGAACAAGCCAGACATTGGTAAAAGGAATTATTTTCCTTTCTCAAAGTAAAAGGTGGACTAAAACTCATAGAATCATGGATTTTTTAACATCAGAAAAGACTCTAAGATCACCAAGTCCAACCCTAACCCAGCCACCACCACGACAGTGTAGAGAGTGATAAGGTCCCTACTTGAGTCTCCTTTTCTCCAGGCTAAACTCTGAATCTTCTGTTATTTTTGTACTGAGTATTGTTATCCCACTAGGAATTATCACTTCTGACACAGCAAGCTAAGAGTAGACTACAAAAAACCCCAAACAATCTACATCAGCTTTACCATAATGAAAACAAAAGTGATACAAATGGATACTGTATACAAAAGTGATACAAACCATACTGTGATAACAAGTATATTCCCAAATACTTGGTGCAATGTTCAGTTACCTCTAATAATGTCTTGTCGTTATTTCCGCTTTTAAATGGATGTTGACCAAGATGTGTGCTCCTGGAGGACCACTCCTTCCAAAATGCAAACAATCCCCATCCTGTAACTACACTACTTCAGAAAAAAAACAAGTCCAAACAATTAAAAAAATACTCCACATGCAAAGAACTGTGTACTTGAAAAGGAACACATGAGTACGGTGTAGACAGAGTGGTGACCCTGGTAAAAATATAGCTCCAAAACACCTTTAAGTCATTTCTGATAATCAGCTCCTAGAGGACTTAAGTTAGGGTGGCTACGTGGTTTCACTACCTGACGTAGCTAAAAGACACTCAATAGGAATCAGTTTTCCACTGAGGGACTGGCAAAGCACATGAGCTATCAACTCTTCTCTATCTCCCTTCCATTTAATTGGAGAGCCTCACAGCTCTCCAAAATACTGGTCATATTAAATGGGGAAGGTCTGCTGATAACACCTGTTATAAAGAAAAATGTAGCATTAAAGCACTTGTGCTACTGGTACAAAGTGATTTCACTAAACCCACAATTGAATATAGGAAGGCAAAAAAAATACAATTGTCCTCTTCTCTGCAAACCAGGCCTCTCCATGCCAAACCCTCCGGGCCTTCAGTTCTTCCACTCCACCTCTACCAGATCCCTCTCTTTCCATTATGTACCATTCCAACATATCAGTCTGCAGACAATGAGGAAGCAATTGACACAAGCAGGATTTAGCAAGGCCAGCACTCAGATTTGAAGGATACTCTTCGCTGTTACGGATGTCCACCACCAGCAGCTTTGGCTTGCTAGGCTTTGTTTTCTTTACAGGTGTTTTGGAATGACTAGGTCCTGTCAACTCACACAAGTCAATCAGATCTTCTGCTGAAATTCGTGGTGACACCTCTGCCTTCAGGTCATCCAACTTGATGGAGTCTCTAGACTTTAAAAGAAAAAAATTAATATTAGAGGTGAAAGAATTACAGACATGGAGTTTTTTTAAACTTATATTTATTTGACAAACTCAAAGCGTAATGACCTAGTTAGACAGAAACACATCTTTTTCTTATAACTCTGAACTAGTCAAACTATCCATACAGAAAAGCTCCAGAGCAGTGCCAAATGCCTGACATCTATAGCTCTATCTTCTGTAAGAAGTTGTTAAAATAGAAAAACTGTTTGACAATCTGTGCAAATGATTCCAGTTTGTGATTTGTTAATGAATTATTCACTGTGGCTGATGGGCTCACAACATCCACAGAACATTTCTTAGCATCAGAAATAAAGTAAATTGGCTAGAAAACATTCTCTGGAAAGAGAAACTGAAAGGTCTCACGATTGGAGCAGAAAAGATGGCTAGCAACTGGCAACTTGCCACAGAAACTGCAGGGATGGCTCTGAAAGATACAGAGCTATCCAAACACCAGTTATTACCCCAGCTCAAAGACTAGGCACAAATCAGGACACCAGAAATGTAAGATTTATATTATGTATAGAAATACAATATTTCTGTTTTCTAATCTGGAAAATTTATAGATATATGAATATATATCAAATTAAGAAATATATTTTGGGGAATGCAACAGATCATGACAAAGCCCACACCACATCCCTGGTAGTACTCAAGCAACTAGCATGGTAACACCTGAAATTATTTTTCATAAGAGAACATTCATTGGGAATTATCTCAGAAATATTCACAAAGACTAGAATTTCTATGCTGCACATTCTTAAAGAGTAGCACAGTAACAATTTTTCTGTTTCTGAAAAATATTCCACTTCTGTTATCTTGTTTTAGATTGCAGTAATCACACCAATACATTATTTGCTTATAGCCCCATGATTCAAGAGAATAGGAGTAGCACTCTGAAGAAAATGGAGGCATTACTTATTGGTATTAGTCCAACTGACTCTTGCTAGCCCTAGCTTTTGTTTTGGTTTTTAAACATACTAGTTCCTCATTTAATCTGAGGACTATTCCAAATTTAGGGAATATGCTAGACAAAACAGAGAGCCATACACTTTTTTATTGAGTTGTGTCCCAGAAAAGGCTTCTTAAGATAGTCCAGCACTTAGAAATACCTCTGCTGTAAAGCAAGTTATCCAAAAGCCCTCAAAATTACAAACAAAATCAGTAATTCTACTTCGGGGAATATTACCTCACCGAACTGGCTTTTCCATTGTTTTTTGAATATTATTTGTTCTGAAATATTATTTGTTTTGAATAATAATATTCAAAACAAAAGAAGTTACAAATTGCTAGTCTCAACACATCATTTCCTTCCAAGTTCAGAAAAATAGTCAAGACACTTCATAATCAGAAAAATGCGTAATTTATGGATAATGTATTATTTATTTCAACAGAATGGTCAATACTCAAGGGAGACCTCTTTCTATAAAAAACCAGCGTGACAGGGCACAGCCAATTCCCAGCTGAACAGCTGAATTTTCCCAGGAATCATCCAAGGAAATGAATTGCATTAAAGGGGAGGAGGAAGAAAAAAGTCAAACTCTTCTCACAAACTTCAGACTTGCCAAACTAATTCAGCAGTCCCATGTCTAGGGAATTCACAGTAGACACATTTGCAAGACCCAAGAAAGGCAGTAAAGTAGAAAAATTATTGATTACATAAATACACGCTTGGCTGACACAGCTTAATTTGCCTTATGACAAACTGGCAGACATGGCTACACTCTCCTCAGACAACAGTTTCTGCCTCAGGAGCATGTTTGAGAAGCAACACCAAGGATGGAAGGGAGGCAAGTCTGCTGCAAAGAGTGCAGTCCTTGAAGCAGGTTCACATGACTACAGGTAACAATAAACACTCAGGTAACAAAGTCACTGAACCTGGCTGAGATGACCCAAATTAAGTCTTCTGGAGAAACTTTTACATTATGTTGGACTCTAATTATAAAACCGTTTCCTACTTTTATTTGTGCAACTCTTGCCCATTCAGTTGATGGGATGAATGCCTCAGGGAAGAATGAAACCTAAAGAAGAAAGCATGAAGTCTACAGAAGAAAACAAACCAAGCAAAATTCACTTAATCGGATATAAAAAACATTTGCTTTTTATCTAAAAGTATGAAGCCAAACAAAGTGCTTTACAGGTACACACTATCTGTCCTGCTAATAGGTTTAAATAACCAGGACAAGCATTCTTTCCCTTTAACTGGGTTGAAAATAAGGAGAAACACATTCAGCTCTTATGAATTTTACAACCATCTTTGCCTTGACCTACTATGTCCAGATCTGCCTTAATGGTAAATTCAGTGATACGACATCTCTATATAGGCTTTGAACAAAACCGAAGCTTCTCAACAGACTTGCTGCAAATAGAATTGCTGAATCAATTCTTTCTCTAACAACTATTTTATCATACTAATTTATTTCCTTCAAATTGCAAAGTGAAATATATGCATGCACTTGTAAGATAATCTTTGTTAATTACATTAAAAAAATTACTATATCTGCTGTATCTGGTAACAACTATATTTCATCTCACAGGAATTTTCTAAGGAACTGTCAGTCAGCAAAAGCTAAGGATGGCTAACATCAAGCTGTCAATTCTTCTACCCTGTCCTCACACCTCGTCTTCATAACCACCATCCTGCTACAGATACCTGGAAACTGCAAGAAACTACTACAGAAACTGGACTTGAGTTTAATCAGCTCTTCAGGCTGTCAGAGCCACTGAACACACAAATCTTGCAGATTCTTCTGAACCTTTAGCACATTTTCTACTCCTCTACACAACAGTGTTCCAGCTGTTGTCTATCACTTCAGTGCCTACTCCCTTGGCCTCAGCATGGACAAATAAGAGGAGATGTACAAGACACAGGCTGGCATTTTAGACAGGAGTCTTCACATTTTTCAGGACTATTTGCTTCAATTCCCTGTTTAGGCTCTTTTGTGTCATTGTGGGCATTGCTTTCCAGCTGTGAAAAACCAGAAGGAAGGAAGATGGTCCACTTCAAACCAAATCCTTTGAGTTAGGTTAGCTGCACTCAGAAAAAGTTTATGGCACTGACAGTCTCTTAGCAATTATTTACAAATATCCAACAAATTGTGAACAGGTTGTAGTATGCAAATGAGATTTTGATTTCAGCTACATTAAGTTGCAGGTGGGCACATCGGAGGACAGCTACTTACGACACCTTGTTGAATTTATAATTTGTAATTTTTTTTTTTTTGTTTTAAACAACGAAGGAAGCATAATGATTATCTCACAACCCAAAATTCCTGTGCTAGTAATACTCTATAGGGAGTACAAACAGGACAAAAAAACCCCCCAAAAAACAAAAAACCACAAACAAACAAAAAAACCCACAAAAAAACCAAACTAGGTTAACCACCGGGAAAAGCTTAAAAAAATCTTAAAAGCTTATCACATATATAAAATGCTTGTTTCTTCCTTTCAGTTATCTTTCTGCTGTGATCTACTTACTCTTTTTCAAGGCAGACATGGTACACACTTTCCAAAAAAAACCCCACTCTTTCTTAAAAAAGGCAAAAGCTCTACTTAAAGCACACTGCCAGAAGGGAGTTAAAAGTCCAGTTACAAACTTGTCTTTTAGAGACCATGTAATAATCTGTATACTGACAACAATACTGAAATTGAGTACTGCTCATATACAGAGCATACTCATATACTTGCTGTCACTACTTAGGAAACATAAAAATTACCAGAAAGACACTCCCATTCTCACACATCCATGTACACACAAGTCTACGTGTGCTAAGATACTGAGCTTACTACTTAAGTCACTTTATCTGTTTTCCTGCAAAGAGAAACTTATTTTAGCATATTCTAACTACAAGCATGAATTTTGCTTTAGACTACTCAGCTATAAGAAACTGTTTGTCAGGGAAGACTGCTTAATCAGCAGGATGGCAGCAGCAGAGAGAGTACTGAAGCTGAAGTCTGAGGTCTCCTTGTTGCCCAGAAGTTTCCCTGACAACACCCTACATTCTTTACTTTCAAAGTACTTATTCTTCTCACCCCATTAATTTTCAAATAGCCCTGAGAATTGCTAATCCGTATGCATTTACTGCTCTTAATAAGAAGAAATAGGCATTAAGAATTTAATTTTTTTTTTTAAATATTAGGAATTAAAGCTGCTTAACCATTCTCAATTTGGAACTCAAGTTTCAGAAAGATTAAAGCACTCCAGAGCACGAGACTGGTACAATCACAGCTCCTATCTCTTTTCCCATTAGCCTGTAATCTCTTACAAGCATTTCATCATGGCTATTAAATGAAGATACACACATTTTTTTGAGAAAATAGCCAAGTATCTTTAGTTCTGCTGAACCTGAATTTAACAGTCCCATCTGATAAACACAGAAGCTATAAAAGAACTTTCTATCCATGGAAAGGACAGCTTTATCTGAGTAGATGCAGGGTTTCTCCACTTAGTCTTTGAAGCTGGCAAAACTTAGTGCAGCTTATTTAATATATTAGGAACTTCAGCCTATATAATTAAAAGTATCAGTTTATACTTTAATTTAATTATACTTCAGTCAGTATAATTAGAATCTGGGGTTCAAGTAAAATACTCTATTCAAAATATCAAGGTCCTTCACGAAGAAACATGTTTTCTGAAAGATGTCATTCCGTATTTTTTGAACATAGTTTTGAAATCAGTGTATGCATGTACATAGAAATAAGACTACAAAAACATTTTTAAAAAGCTTATAAGATAATGGTTTAAGCCCTCCAGTCACCCTCCCCACCATTTTTTATGACAATTACTAGCAAGGGGTCATACAAAAAGGCTTCAGTGTTTTTTGATGTTCAATTGCGACTGTTTATAAAGGAGGAACAGCCAAAATTCCAGCTTTTAGGAACTCTTTTCCACAATTTTTCAACACTTGAGAGCCAGTGCTCTCTACACAACCACTCTAGTAAACTGATTCTTATACTTCAGATTCAGTCCTCTGCAGCCATCATATTCTGCTTCTCATATTACCTAGTCAAGACACGGGTGTCTACCTTCTCTATGCTCCCTCTCCCTCTACTTCCTATTTAAGTTCGCTCCATTTCATTTTGCAAACCGTACTCTTCCACCTCCTCCACCATCCTGGCTCCCCCACAAAGCTCCCTGCTCCAGAACTCACACCTTGGGAAGTGCAAACAGCAACTTCCAGCCACCTGTCAATCATAAACATCCTCCAAATGCCTGCACACAACTTTGTAGGCAGTCTACAAAAAACCTAAGTGAGCTCTGCTTGCCAAACCAGCTCATTATTAAGGAAACCTCTCTCAATGAAATAACATAATTGAGTGAATAAACTGAGTCAGCAGGGCTGAAAGTCAAGAGATTCCCCTGCATGCAGCAGGGCAGACATGCTGCAAACTCTCAGTTATTGCCCCTGACATGATAAAAAAGGTAAAAGCTGCTCACCACTGCATGGAACCATTTCAAAACACAAAGCTGAGACATCGTCCAGTCGTGCCTGAAAATACTCACAGGATACCTTAATGTGCAATAAAACTTGAAGTAAAAGCAGAAGCAAGAATGATCTTGCCAGCCTTGAATGCTTTCCATCAGTGCATCTTTTTTCCCCTCTTGACAGATGCTCTGTCCTTGAAAAGAATCTGCAACCCTTTGAGAAAAATTATTACAAAATCTTTAGGAAACAGAGTCCTCTTTAAAAATAAAACCAACCAGAATTTAGTATCACATCTCAATGCAAACTGCAACTGTTAGAGAAATTTTCTTCATAATGTGATCATGCATGGTCAGAGACCTTGGATTTAGACAATGTACCTTTTTTCATCTGTAGTTGCTGTTTATTCACATTCCTGTTTTCTGAACTAGCATTAACAATGACAGCTTTCGGACATTTTCAGTTATTTACCACTGTGAAGCCTGTCAAAACATACTGTTCAGGCTCTCCCTTAACTGGTGACTATTAAGATGAGTGCTGAATTTGAGTAACTGACAAGAAGTTTGAGAATATTGTCAGCCAGACAGTTGCCCTGGAAGTTGTATGTGCTTTTTCACTAAATCTCTTTGGATTTCTGCACCATTCCACCCATTTTAGAGACCTGGGCCCAAGCTTTGTTGAGCTATATGAAAATCATCATCAACATTTATTCCCATCAGCCTAAAATGTATTCATTCACATTTGCAGGATGGGCTCCATGACTAAATTTTGGTGCCGGCTCAACTTTAGAACCAGTATGGATTCTTTCTTCTAGTTACGCTGTCACACACATTTGATAATCAGATTTTCCGCTCCTAATAATGTCAGATGAGAAAATATATATATATAGCTGTAACACTTTTACTAATAGATTGAGATGGTATTGACACAATGACACAATCCACCAGACAATTTGTATGAGGCTATGGACTGCAAGAAGACAGCAACAGCATCAGGGAAGAGAACTGCATCCAGCAAGTCTTTTCTATCCTCCAACTGCATCCCCAAATAAAGTTAGATCATAATGACACTGCATCCTGACTCAACTGAGAAAACATACAGCACCTAGCCTGGCCTGAGGTGCACTAAGAAAGGAATGTGAGGAATCCTAAATTCAAGACTACCCTAAGGCAGGCTCCTTTAGAGACGTATGTTGAGAAAAAGAAGAGGGTAGGACAGAAGACTGAGGAGTAGAGGGAAAAGGCACCTTAGGCTGACATAATACACCCCTCCCTACGTCATGGAAACTCTGTTAACAACACAGTTACACAGCACTGTGCTCCAAGACCTAACTTACACAGCAGCAGTACTGGCACACACAGGAATTGCTGCAAGCTGGAATTAGAGTTGCTGCGACTGGTAGGTAGCTATAGCTGTGCACCCGAGCATGTTTGTGTGCGAGACAAATCACTAAGATCCTTGAGTTTACTTCTCCTCCAAAACTTAAAAAATGTCTCCCAAACTCCATTACTTCTAATGCTACAAGCACATGCAAAAAATGTAACACCAAGTGGGTAATTCCTCTCTGCAGTATCTAATTGTGCTTATCAGAAGCTGCATGAAGCATTAAGCTATTCAAGTCCGTGCTGGTCCTAAAGTGTATTTTAGCACCCTCAGTGGGTTATTTTGACTGTTACTTCTCTTGTAAAGTAAATTCACATAAATACTGCACTGCTCTTCCATTTTCCCTTTTTTAGATGCAGACCACTGGGTTTTTTTTTTATAAAATATGGATTATTTAAAAAAGTATGAAATAAAATTGTCACTCAGGAAACTTTAGTTTGGCTTCGGTTGCCAAAAAGACTTATTTCCACTACAGACCTCCCTCTCAAAGATAAAATGAGTCAGTCATAAAATACATGAAAACAAACAAAGTAACAATTGTGTCTTCAGTCAGCCAGCCAGATTGCAAATCAGGACCACTAGAGCCTGGAAAATTACTCCAATGTGGAACTGTGTAATTATTTACTAATATTTTCCATGCATTGGAAGTGCCACCATTGTTCATTTTAATATTCTGATAATTTTCTTTAGCAAGGATAGACATCAGACCGTGCTACCACAGGCATTCCAGACAATGTCTTCTCACGGGACACACTCCACAGGGGCTAAAACTGGACATAGAAAGGAAAAACAGAGTTACTTTAAGTCCCAACTCTTTAATAGCTGCAGCAAACTTGAATGCACTATTCTGCCCTGTTTACTACTTTATTGTGGACCCAACCTTTGTCTTGTAAACAGCCCATTCATCAATAAGTTCCACACGTCAAAGACTGGTGAAGATAGCTGCCATATTTCTTATAGTCCCACACAGTGGCTACTACTTATGATTTTTAAAGTAAATTTCTTTTCTCCAATAGTATGACAAAACTGAAAAAACACCAAAGAGGAAGAAAAAAGAAACTCCTAATATTTAATTGATCAAGGGCTATCAAACCTAGAATCTGATTTTTAAGCAATTTCCAAATCGGGAAAAAAAAATTAAAAAGAACATTCCTACAAGATGCAGAGAGAAAGAACCAGCTAGATTTTTAAAAATAATTAATTTTACTGGTACAATCACCCTTTCCCCCTCTGCACATTTGTTAATCAGTCATGGAATCCCAATTGTGGGAGGTCTAAAAGGTCAAAACCACCCAGCTTTCAACTTCAAAGTGGGTATAATCACAAAGGCTTGTGAGGAAGGACTAGTGGACAATCAGTGAATCCAGAACTGGAGCCTAAGGCTGCAGCAGAGAGTGCTCTGGCTGCTCCAACTGCCCCATTTACATTCAAAGCAGATAAACACATCCTAGGGAGACCTGAAAACCAAGTCTGTGCAAAACAAGCTTACAATCCTTAAACATGATCTAGAGGGTCTCACAAATTATTACCGTCTCATATAAATAATATTTAGATCATTACAAACACACTCCTTTAATTCTGTCTCAACTAAGCAGTACATTTGTTTCAATGAGTTTACATTCAATTAAAATAATTGCAATTTGTATTACAACTTAAAAAAAACACCCACAGCTTTCATTAGAGACTTTAACATTTAACATCACTTATTTATCAGTCCTTATACGTCGTATTTTATCCACTCTGGCAATTGATTTAACGCCTCATCTTCTACCAGAAAAAGTCCTAATACTATAGAAAATACATATAGATTTTTAAGACCAGTCAGAGTAAAAAAGGTGCTAAATAAGGCTTCCTTCAGGTAACTTAATCTGCAGAACAAAACTACCGGAAGCAGAAGTTTCCCTACACTCCCCATTTCCTGGTATCTGGCTGCCTGGCTTATAAGTATCAAAAGAACTTTAAAAAGCTAACCAATAAGCAGAGAAAGTTTTGAAGTTTCCAACAATTCCTAAAATATTTGTCAGAATGTGATGGGCTTATGACATGCCTAATTAAACAGGGACTTGTTTATTCACTCACAAGAGAGTGATATAGAAAGTGCATTTTAACCAACTCATCTAAAAAATGACAACTTCTCACTCAAGCTGTTGGCAGCTACAACCAGAAAAACAGAAGCATCAAATGCAAATATAAAATAAATAGAAGCATTAACTGAGATCCTGATCAGTTAATGCTTTGTACAATTTGCACAATGTTGGCATTTAAATCAGTGCAAGGATCAATAATCGTCTGGTTAACATTTCTCCTCAACATCACCTTTTGTTCCTCAACGTCTCTCAGGAACTCCCACCCTTGAAAAGAGAATTGTGAGTAGAAGAACAAGGCAAAGCTGCAACTGTATCAGTCTCTGCATTTCTGTGAGTTCACACCTGAGCAGATAGAGAAGCTGCAACATTTTCTCCTTTTTATTTAGAATTATGGAAGTAGCTGGAGAGAGTGTATGTCTACTATATCTATAATAATGGAGACACAAAAACAGCAGACAATTTTTATATTAAAGTGTTATTTGTCTTTGTGACTCCTGGACATTCAGGAAAAATACTTTGGGAGTTTCCAGGGTATGAAAGTAAGTTTCAGGAAGAGTAAGAACAAAAAAAAATCATCCATGTACTGGCAAAGAAAAGTTACAGACACAAAATTGAGTAGATTGTAGCGTAAATTCAGTAGTGAATTTAAAGGTTTTCTTCTGTTGTTATTTTTGACGTTTTATTTTTCTCAAAATAAACATGCAAACCCACTTAAGATGCACATTCATTTTCTCTGAAACTATTTCCTCCTTGAGATTTTATCTCAGTAGAAATATGCTTACTAGCTGAAAGAGTAAAAGATTAAGCAACACACATGTCCAGGAGGAAAAAAGAGAGCACCCGAGCCTATTTATGAAGTTGCAAATAGAAGTCACTAAAACAAAAACTAAGCAATGCTAGTGATAAAAAAGAGTCAAAACAGTTTTGTTTTACTGACTGCTGATTTAGGGAGAAAAATGCACACCCAGAGGGGAAATACTTCTCCTGTTATTATTAACCAAAGCACAGTAACATGCAGATACACACAAATATTTGAGTAGCCAATAAAAAGCACTTAAGAAACAAACTGAAGCAGTGTAAAAAGAAAACACAAATATAGAGGTAAGAGACAGCTGGTGTTTACAATTAAAAACACTAAACATTTAATGTTTCAAGAAGTCATAAATTACCTTCAGAAGCAAACCCATAACTTTCTTCACAAAGGAATTGTTTCATACCCTACCCACTTTAAAATATAGAGGTGACCCACAAATATAAAGCTGGAGATAGAAATGTAGTGCAAAGCACTTGTCCAAAGAATGGCCAACTAAATAGGTAAGGAAACAGCAAAGCTATTTTTTAAGAGCTAAACTGAAGAGCAAGGACAAGATGGTGTTTTAGAAAATCCATTAAAGGGTACTGTGTGTACTAAAGATTGAACCCAGATTTCACTGCTTTCAAGTAGATAAAAAGTTTCCCATGGCAGCAAACACCAGTAGAGGGCATGTCTGAAGAAAGAGATAGATACTTCCAGGATTAACGTTAAAAAGACCCCCAAACAAACACAAAACACATCACCTTTGTGTGTAAATAGTGTATTTCACCAATAATTTCTTTTTTTTTTTATCAGTACTGCTGTAATCCCTGAGAAGTGTCATTTCATGGAGACAAACATCCAAAAGTGCAGAACTGGTCACAAGTGAGAGGTAGCTCATTATGGACTCATGTTACCTGGGACTTTCCAAGTCTGAACTATGGCTCCTGACTGAATCATAACATACTTGACTTGTATCTATCTGTCTCAAAATCTGACACACAAAAATACAGCACATGAGAGCAAACAACACATTTGCAGACTATAATTTAAGATATGAATTGTCTTTTTTTTGTCCATGAGATTAGTTTCCTCTTTGCTCACATATTTCTGTATAGATCCCAGAATCTATACAGCTCTCTTTCATATGATGAGCTAAAAACCAAAATACAGCAGTAACCAAAAGATCCAAACCTTCAGCTGCACTGCAGTAAATGAAGAGGTCTTTGCTGTTAGGTAGACAGAACTAGAAATGAAAGAGAAGGCAAGAGAAGTTCTAGTATTTGTTTCTCTCCTCTCTAACTTACCAGAAACATTTGCTTAGTTTCTTGGAAATTGTGGGACGGATGAGCCTAATTCCTGACACTATAAACAAATACAACTTCTGGCATGCAAATAAAATCACTGTCAGGAAAAAAACATCCAAAATATTTCTCAGGAAACGGAAGAATACTGAAAGAAACTTGCTTGATCTGAAATAAGGATTTTTATCCCTGTTACAAATACAAATCTTTTTGCTATTCATTAGTTCAGTAGACCAGTGCTGCTTTCCCCCATTTCCCTCTTTGCAACAACCAAGTGCTCTGACTCTTGCTTGTACACATAAAGGCACAAGCAAATGCCTGGGAATCAGAAGACTTGGTTTTTCACTCTTTTGGCATAACATTCAGAAAAGCTAGCACATACACAAAATCATTTTCACTGTTAGCACAATCAGGCATCTGACCAGACTGCCAAGAGAGACTGAATACTTTCCTTGGAAGTTTTCTTGACCTGACGGATCAAAGTCCTGGGCAACCCCATCTGAATTCAGTGTTGGATGTGTTTTCTGCAGGAATTTGTACCAGATGACCTTGGGAGGACCTATCTGAATTACTCTGTGAAAGTGCAGCCCTTGGCTCCTTCAGAAAGCCTCTCTACATATCTCTCCAGCAGCACAGCAGCAGCTGTGCTGGCTACAGTTCCTGCATGACAACAACCAATATTCCCCTGTAATTTCATTTTTCTTCCCCATTGCCTTTCTACATTCACCTATTGTTTCTTAAATCCTGTAAGGCCTTTGAAGTTTCCTTTTGTCCTTCATTTGCATGTCTGCACTTGCAGTCCTGGATTTGTAGCTAAGGCTTCCAGAAATTACAATACAAATAAAATAAAAGACAAGAAAATGACTGAATATCAAGCTCCAGTTTAAGGACTAAAAGTAAAGAGTCACTTGAGTGACAACAACACTTCTTAGTTTCCTAGTAGTTATGAAAAACAAATGGAAAGACTAAAACCTAATGCAATTCACCAAATAGATACAGCAGGTCTATATGTATTTCTCCTGTTATTGGAATGTGCTCATGAATTAAATGATTGTAGGAGAAGGTGGAAGGAAAAAAACCCCAACAAAATAAAATCTAATTTTTAAGAGACTAACTAGATTTATGCTGCTGAGAGGAAGGAAAGGAATCATTTTAAATCACCAGTCTTCAGATAGTGCCTCAGACAAGAGAAACAACCATTAGATTCTACTAGAGAGAGAGAAGAAAAATCTTTTTAATAAACTGAGTATCTATTTAATGCAGATATTCTCTTAGTTACTAGTTACTCCTTGCCAAGATAAACCCAGGCATAACTCACCTACTAAACTCTCAGAATAACTTGTGGCATATCCTTTACCTGACATGCCAAGATGGAAAAAGCAGCCAGAGCTGCCTGCATCACTTTCCAGCTCTCTATTTCTCACTGGCAAACTGTTCTTTTTACTGCTTTTCTCCTATGATAAAGCCTGTTTGTAGTTCTGCAGGTGACCTGTGGACATTCATTTGTTTTGAAGGAGCAGGAGTTGGGAGAGACAGGAGAAACACTACAATATAACACAATATAACAGTTCTCCCCGCTCCAATTCCCAGGTTACTTACCAGGTCACTTCGAGGAGCTTCCTGGTAGTCTGCTGAGAAGCAGGACATGGAGCTTCTGGTGCCGTTGCTCTCAGGGGCTGCCCGTGGAGGCTGCGCGTACTGCCTGTACGTGGCACTCTTTGGAGTCCAGCGGAACAGGTTGATTGACTCGCGAACGCAACGCTCAATATCGATCTCTGCGAGGGATTTAAACAAAAAGCAAGAAATGCAAGAGCAAAATATCAGTAAAGCCAAGCAACCCAGCTATGACATTGCTAAATATACATATACCCATCTATACCTTTGTCTGTCTCTCTGTCCCTTGCACAGAGGAAATGTAGATTTCAAAAACATTTTCCCACTCAAAAAGAAAAGCACTCAGATTTTTTTTATTAAAAACTAGTAAAGACATTTTAAGAGTTAATTTTATCCCCAGTTACGTAGGGAAATCTGTTTATAAGGGAAGTGTATCAGAACTTTAACAAATGCAAAGTCAGGACAATAATCGAAGTCTAGTCATGGTAAGGCATCTTAAAGTCTTTACAAGTCAAACTGTTGACTGTTCAATGTAAGTTCATGCAGTTCATCGAAAGAAGATTGCATACAGGGTACAGACATCAGGATTTTTTGGATCATCTGAGTGTCTTATTTGTCAGTTAAATCCTACTAAGAGCCAGAACCAAAAGCTGTCAGCTACTGAATTTTGCATGGCCTGCCATTTTGACAAAGCTACATGTTATCTGGTTGCTGGAAAACAGGAGTTTTCAACATTAATTTGTGCTTGATGGCAAACATAATGGATTGTTTCAAAGATTTTAGAGAATTTTTCAAACAAACAAACAAACAATACAGTCCAAAACCTAACTAGTCATTCCCAGTGAAACACCCTGGCTGAAAGAGTGAAGTGCTATTGTGATAATATATTACTCAACTTGAAAGGAAAGCTAACACCTATCACATGGGAAGCATCCTAAAATAAGACATGGTCAATTAAAAAGTAGGAAAGTACAACGAAATACAAAAGTAAAATAGAAAAAAGTGAACTATTGAAAGTGTATTTTTTGCAACACTAAGCATCCTGCATCTATCTTCTAACAAGATGTAACATAAAAGCCATTTACCCTTTTATCACTATAAAAGTACTGGTTAGTTTTGCACATCCTGTATCTGGTCTCATGAAGAGAAAAACGATCCTAACTTGCATTTTATGACAAAACTGGTGTAGTGAGACAGACAAACAGCAGGGATATCAGCACTTCTTGTGTCTGCCCCAAGATCTTGTATGATTCATTACAACAGTCACAATTTAGATTAAAGCATCAGCTTCTATGAAGAAAACAGAGGCATTGTAGCCAGGCTTTATCTGTATATCTCAAACAGATTTGATGCACTGCCATCAATCACTCATTGCCATCAGCAGATTTGATGCCTTGCCATCAATCTGGGAGCTACTTCAGAAACCTCAGTCATTAGCGGGGTGGTGAGCAGAAGAAGCTGAAATTGAAGCTTGGGGCAGAATAATCTAGTTGGATGAGACTGACTTCACTTAAAATCTGAAAGATGGGATTTATTACTCTCCCATTCAAAAAGCTGTCCATATTCAGGTAGGATACAATCTGCAGCAGATGCTTTAATTCCATTGATGACAACATGCTTATGTGCTATCTTGCTTCTAAAAGTCTGAAAAATCTGAGAGTAAAGCTGTGGCTTACCCAATTTTAATTCTAGCTCTAAACACCTTTTTGTGGATGTGTGAAAGTAAATAATATTTTTTCTTGACAGTATCAGGTTTCCTAGCTACTTGGGACAATAGATGCCAAAGATAAATGGAGTATGTGATGTCTCAACAGCAGCTAACAATTTTTCATTTTGACTATACTGTAATAGAAGGCTGTTATTTAGCATCATTCTCAAGGAAAATCCACACAACTGGAGAATTTTACACAATTTCTAAATTCAGGTAAAGAGAGGAGATGCCTTTAACTGGTTATTATTCCTGAAGCTCAGAAAACACCCTAAAGCACCATCATTACAGTTGCACTTTTTTCTACATTTCTGAAAACTCATTTTATTTATAAAAAGTTGCAAATTTCAGTTCAAGACTGTAGTACATTTATAGTGGGGCTGTAGTTTCTTTTTTTGTTCTGCATTCCTTTTGTAAAGAGACTGCTGTAATTGAGTTATAAGCCCCATTTCCTGAGATTCTTAGCTAAGAAAACATTAGTAGTATTTCTGTAATAAAGGATATTAATGCATAATTTAGCCAGTAAAAAAAAAAACAAAAAACATATCTGAACACCAATAATTAATAGCATGAGAAGCACTCGGCTGTGAGAGGGCATAATAGCCTACACATATCTGAAATTGAAAACAGAGAACTGGGGGATGGAATAGGAACACTGTTTGCAGGAAAGCTACGGAAAAGCTAAAAGCAGAAATTGAGACTGACAGTGTTAAACACTGAAAAGGGTCAAAATATTTTTCTTAGAAACAAGCTCTGTAATTCCAAAAGGAATCCATTTCAGAGAAGTGGAAAATAGGCTTGGGCACTGGAACACGCTTTCTAGGGAAGTGGTCACAACACCAAAGTCGAGAGAGTTCAAGAAGCTTTTGAACAACACTCTCAGGCACATGGTGTGACTCTTGGGGTATCCTGTGCAGGGCCAGGAGCTGGACTCAATGATCCTTGGTCCCTTCCAACTCAGCTTATTCTGTGTGTGTAAAAACAATAACCACTTCTCACACATCAGGATGTTAGTAAAAAATGCAGGAGTCTGTTGTTCTGTGATTTTGGAATTCTCGGTTTCTGATTTCTACTAAGCAGCATTTCAGGAGGACAGAGGGCATGGCTGAAAATGAAACTCCACAGAACAAGAGAGAATTAAGCCATCTAAAGCTTACAGTCTATAAACAAATTTACAGTCTGTCGATTAATTTATCTGCTTCTCAATAATGCAAAATAAAAACTACAACAACGTGATTGTGGTTCCCACAAGTACCAATAAAAAAACCCCACAACCACAAAATGCCCCCCAAACCATGTGCAAACCATAGGCACATGCATGCATATAATATGGGAACAGTCACCATCTAGCACTCACAAGGGAGACAAGACTATGGGTGGTGAAAGAATTTACTCCAAGAATTTACTCACATTCTTTTTTAAAAAACAATTACTTTCAGGATATTGGAGTTTAAGACTACATTAAACTGGTATAAATATTTACAGAATATTTATTAGTCAGATTGCATGAACAGGCTTCACACTTGGGTAACCTTCAAGCCCGTCTTCATCATTTGTTTGCAATTTTGGTTTAAGAAAAATCACTTCCTGTCAGTAACTAAAATGCAATGCAATCTTGTGCAGCCTTGCCAGATAAGATCTTGTCTCCTCTTTTTGGCTAATAAGTAAGGGTCTGCTGTGCTACTTCTATCCCAATTTCTTCCCATGCCCTTTCAAATATATGAAAAATGAGTCAGTCTCTGGTGAAATGTCCATCTTTTGTTATCTCCCCAAGATTGTGCATTCACAGAGCATTAATCCTGCCTGTACTCTTCCTGCTCCCAAGTCACTGCATTACAAGCCAGAAAACACTAGAGCTTCCACATTATTAGAAACATACCATTGATATGTCAGAAGCATATCAAGCCAGAGCCTAGATTCCTGAACAGGCCTATGAACAAACAAACAGACTACCTCAGCAGAATGCCAGAGTATTTGACACGAGCAAGCAACTTAGAAGAACATTCTTCTGAGAGCAGGCTCTGCATAAATCTCCAGGTGTGAGCAAGAAGTGAACAGTAACATTTAGAAAGGATGAAGAGGGCATGCTCACTCATGGAGATGTACATATAACATCTCTGTGCTCTCCAAGATCCCAACACTGGGGCATTTTGTAGCTTAAAAATGATGTGCCTTCTGTTTTTATTAAGACAAATTACTTCATTGGCAAATCTGTAATGAAAACGTGCTGACGTAACATGGTGTCATTAACTGTGAAGAGTGAAAAAATTTAAGGCTGACTTAAAACATAATAAAAATACTATAAAAATAAGTTATAATTTCAAAACTTAGTACATCTTCAAATTGTTTTTGAAAAATTGCAGAGTGCCTGTATTTCAAAAAGTCAAAGTTGGAACCCAAGTATCTTAGGAACCAAAGTCACAAATTTCATTTTCAAACATTATGTTTAGGAGCTCTGGTTCAAATGAGAACAAGTATTCCACAGTCAAGCAGCAATAAAGCCTTACAAGAAACAATTCTATGGCACCAGCTAATTGCTCAGCATCAAAAGGCTTCACTGACATATCTAAATATGCAAATAATACAGCAATTGCAAAATGTAGGTGTAGGGAAGTGAAAGAAAAGTTATCTGAACAGTAAACATCTTGGTTTTGCTATGGCTCCATCCTAACATTAAGCCTACTGAAATATTTTGCTCCTTTTCTGAACTAAACTTACTGTTTATTCTAAGATGTTTTTCATTTTGCTTTGTTCATGCTAAACTATAACTTCTTACCAAGCTGCTGTCTCCCTCTATCCACAGCCTCAACTGAAAAGGATGGCTCAGCCTCACATAGCAGCTTTTTAAGCTATGTACATTTAAGGTTTATTATTATATACCCAGGAGAAAAATAGACTGCACTTGAAACAGATGTTGAAAAAAGCATCAGTTTAAATGCAATAGACATGTGACAAAAGCACATAGAATTTTTTATTTTTACAGCAAAACTGGATGTGCATATGCTGTTCACAGCAAGTGAAGGCAAGTAATGGAGAAAAATGTAAGACAAATGGTTCTTTCCTAATCAAAGTCTACACAGACCAAGTCTTTGTGTGCAGTTAATCAATTCCAGAGCCTTTTCCTTGGGTAACAGGATACCAGTTAAGAAACTCAGCCAAAATAAACTGCTTCTGCATTTTGGGAATAGCCCAGAATTATGAGCTTGGTTTGACATCTCCATCACAAATACTTTATTACTACCCTGCCAGGCAACATCAGCTTTCACTACACAGCCACATAAATAGGCCAGAAATCTCTGTGCTATGAACACTCTGGAGCTGAATAGGTCAGTCAGTTCAAACTCCTGATTCCTGCTCTTAGAAGAATGAGGTGAAAGGCCATAAACTCTTTTTTCCTGATGACACACAAAAAGATACACTGAGTGTGCGTATTTAACAGGACAAGTCTAGGAAGCGAAGTGACATTTCTATCCAACATCTCTTTATCTATTACTGTAAGAAGGTTATTATAAATTAAAAGGTCAATGCAGAACTATGCTTTTTACATTATTTATTTCATACATTGCAGGATAGCTGCATGACTTCACTTTTTTGTGGACAGCAGTAGAGAGAAGCAGCAGCAAACACTATGAATTATTCCCTGGACATTAGACTGCATAAAGGGCAAACATGGACTCTTTTCTTGTGATTGCAAAAATTCCTCTGACTCAGCAGTTCAGTGAAAAGGTTTACTAAAGAATGCCTTACGGTATGGAAACGTGATGGTGTCCTGCACTGATTGAGATGAGCAGAATGCCAAGTGACTGTACAAAGTGTAAAGCTTTACTATAAGCCAATCACCAAATGCCACATGCTGTCTTATTGAGAAAGAATACAGAAATAGATTACATAAAGACTGTAGCTAAGCTCCAACAAGAAAACGCATTTTAAACATTTTTATGAGGTGTGTCACTGCTGTTGAACAGCAGACACTTCTACCAACTAACAAACTGTGAAAGATATCTGGACCAGCCCTAACACAGGGTAGGATACTGGCCAACGACAGAAGCACAGGGATTGACAATATATAATAGAAATAGTCTGATGGAGGCTACCATGCAAAACTTGAGAAATACACAAGGGGAAATAAAGCAGCTCAGCAGAAAAATGAACATTACTTCATAGGTAGATAACAACTAGAAGATGCATAAAAGGACAGGTTTACAAAATTGCAGGGATCAGCCCAGAGGAGAAACCTGTGAGAAAGCCATGGCAATCAGGAACCTGTGGTGCCACCAACACAACATCCAACGACAGTCAGTTTTTGAAGGAATAACTCTTTTTTGGCTTTTCTATGTTTCTTTTGTTATAATATTTGCTAAATATCTGTTAAGTCAGCTTTAGAATCTGAAACACTAGTGAAACTCACCTTCTTTATCCTAAATCTGTGCTTCACAGAAATAACATGCAAATACTGAAACTCAGCATGCAAAAGTAGAGATCATGCTGTTATAGGTTTCCATCTGGGTGGTAACTGTGAGCTACTGCAGTTATTTCCCAGGTGTAACAAGTATAAACCTGTAAAAAACTCTACAGTCAGAAACTCTGACCAGGCCAAATGCTTATAAAACTGATGACTCTCTTAAGAGCCATAAATAGAAGACCTTTGTATTAGCATAGCTCTCCTGTTAGCCTTCAGGATATTTGTAAGGAAATAACATGAAGTAACTCAGATTTTCTGCTTTTAAAATAAGACAAAAATTCAGGAAACCTTGAAGAGGAGTACCTGTTGCCAGGAGAAAATGATAAAAGCCTCTAATTTTACCTGTTCATTCCCATACCAATGATGGAAAAACTCTGGGTAAAGATAAATACAAATAGAGTATTTAGATCTGCCCAATAAGTATCCTGAACCATGTAACACTCTCAAACTGCTAGAGCAAGCAACATCTTACTCAGGATTGAAATGTTATTTCCCACAAATACAGCAACTGTAAACAGGAAGGATAACCATCTTGTTTATGTACCCATAATTAAAACTGCTTTCATTTCTAAAAAAAATGCTCTAGCCATTTGGCACTACAGTAGATAACTTACTGAGATCCAAAACTTCCAGTGTTTACCACTAGTCAAGTCTATGTTAGTGTTTCACATAGCAAAACTAATAGCTTTAAGTAACTAACATCAGCCCAACCTTGTCAGTAGACATTTTCTAAGTTATTCAAAGCTTGCTGCATAATTAACCTACTCATAAGTCATGGGAAAAAGGTCCCTTATTCTGTGAATGAGCTAAGTCAACACCCCTCATTTGAATTTACACATGAAAATATTAAAGTACACTAAAGACATAAAAGTTTGTCATTTCAGGGTTGCATTCCCAGCAGACAAGTTTGTGGTTTATCAGCTTACACGACTGCTTACATGATTTGTCTCCTTAGAATGGTGCTATGCTTTTTTTTTAAGTATGAAG
The DNA here is from genome assembly GCA_013398055.1 of Ifrita kowaldi. Taxonomy (NCBI): domain Eukaryota; kingdom Metazoa; phylum Chordata; class Aves; order Passeriformes; family Cinclosomatidae; genus Ifrita; species Ifrita kowaldi. The sequence goes on from VZRS01002967.1 coordinate 112,388, forward strand.
ACTGAAGAAGCAGCAAGAGACTGTCTAGCTGCTTGCCTTGCTCTAAAGCCAAATGCAATGTGACCACCCTATCCCCCTAACCCCTACAGATGCTTGCCTAGACTTCTTAAATTTTTGAAGTGGCAGAGGCATCACCTGACACATCTGTGCTGGTTACTCAGACTATTTACCATCATTTTCAGAATGCAGGCAACGTTGTTCACATACAATGTGAGTTCTTTCCAGCTGGGATACCTGTTCTTCCTGAACAAGTTTTGCCCTTCAATACTAACATTGCAGTCCTGAAATTTATTCCAAGCCTGCAATATCAACAAAGTCTTACCTGTAGGTACGAACCCCGCTCTAGTTCCCAATGTTTAGTTTTGGTCTTTCTGTTGATTTCTACTAAACTCCAGTATACTCTTGGTATATTAAAAATGAAGAAATTTAGACAGACAGAATCAAATGCCTCATGCAGACTTATAAAGGCAAGAGTTTAAGTGAAATATTATGTGAAAGTAAATCAAAGGGAATTGACAGCTATCCCAAAGTATAAGAGCACTGAGAGTTCACTTAACCTTATTTCACAGTCCTTATTTTGACAGAAAGATTTTTCTAGCTCTCAGCCTACACTGCCATTCCAATTCTGTATTTTAGTTATGTGTATCTCTATTACAATGCTAGATATAGACTCCCCAAATATATCTACAATCATATAGAAATGTGCTGCTAATGTACATTTCAATCAAGAATTTTTAATACTGCATTATTTGTGCAGCTCATGTAAAAATTCTCCTCAATTAACAGTTAGAGAACTAAAGATTATTGAGCAGAACATTTATACCTGTAAGGCAAACAAACATATTCAGCATAACAAAATTATAAACAGGTATCCTATGAGGCACCTTGCTCTGTCAGCAACGTTCTCCACAATTAAAAGAAAGGAAAAAGGAAAAAAGTCTAGTACATGCTATTGCTTTCTAAGCATTAGTCCAATCCTGAAGCAGTTGCTATGCTTGTAGTTTTAATGGGAAAAAAAAAAGGAAATATTTTCCCAAGACAACTTTGTAATGAGGAAAAAGAAATCCACCATATCTAGGAATAAAGCTCAGATAAGAGCAGCCTGAATTTTGTCAGTTCATGCCTAGAAATCCTAGAAATGCTAGCATGTTTGACAGTCTACCCTTTTGTACTTTCCTTTTATTCCAGTGTAAAGGTGTACAAAATCCTACATGACTAACAGATGGATTATTCTATTTTCTGAAGTGCCTTTTCACTATGGAGAGCACTATCAGGGTTCTCCCAAGAAACAGGAGGCATAAGCTGTGTGTCAGACTGTTTTAAAGACATGGCCTAGGAAAGTTCTACTGATGAACTCACTTTTCACCCTTCTTATGAAGCACCATTCCTTGCAGCAGACAGCCCTTTGCTAAAGGATACATATTTGATTTTCTTCTGCCAGTGACAACTACAGACTACAGAAAAGGATTTCAGTATTTTTTTTCCTTAGTGTGTCGCCCACTTCAGCATTTCTCTTCAGTCTCAAGGGGCTAGAATCTATAATCTAGAACTGTTTTGTTTGTGTCACAATGAGTGGAAAAGGTGAATAATTAAAGAATTCACAGCTTCAGGTAAAACAACATCAATCTTACAGTCTGACACCACCAGACAGCCTTGATGAGCAGGTGTGCCCTAAGAAATCTCTCTGCTTCTGTCCCAAAGCCAATAATCTTGAGGAATTGCATCATGAAATACACCTGCATCTCCAAAAAGCCATCTAACACAGCAAAGATGAGCAACGCGCTCAGAAAAAGATGCTTCCATAAATATCAGCCCGACTTACATATTTCAAGAAAGCTAGGAAAAGTGACTTCCTTTTAAATTCTGATGTCTTTTGATATTTCCAATCAATGTTTTTGTCATAGGTACAACACCATTATCATGTGTATCACGTGAACGAGACCAAAGTGCTGTTTTTCTTCAGCTATACTGTACCTTGAAAAAGTAGTTAGTCAGCTTCACTAACTTCACAACAAAATACTTTGCAGTGCCATCTTCCATGAACGACAACAGAGCAATGTGTCAAAATTTTGTAGCTGAAGTTAAAAAAGTTTCCTTTTAGAAGAGCTGTTACGGCTTCTGCTCCTCAGAGCCCTAATCTAGGCAATAAGACATTTTCAAAAGTGCATGGAAAAAGTCAAACCCTAATCAAAACACTGTATTACCTTTTTTTTTCCCTACTGCTCACTGGAATATGAAAGACCACTGTATCTCTGTCAGTCCCTTCAAAGGTGGTGTTTTAATCTCTGACGTTACATTTTCCTTGGAGGAGTGCTGAAACAAATGGGAACAGGCACCAAACACCCACAAACTCAGTGTGGACCTGGTGGCTAACTGCCATTTTTACCTCTTACCAGATCTATATTAATTAAATGCTGAACCACCAGAAATTCCAGTACAATAAAAGCAGATGGATCACAGATGTGGGCAAACAAAGGATTTTCAGGAAGCAAAACAGCAGAAAGTAAAATGGTAGATACCTAGGGTCAGAAAAATATCTGAGGTAGAATTTTCTGATGTGTGTCTAATTTTGCTGCCGTCAACAGAAATGTATCATTCAAAATTGCTCCATACAATCTTAGTAGAGAATTTCCACTATTTTTTAACCTTTAGTCCATTTATAAGCTGGATGTAATTCTTCCAAGCATTCATATGGCTTCCACCATCATGAGATTCAGCATTTTGGCACATCACTAGAATAGCAATGGAAATAATAATTTCTTCCAAATTAGAGAAACTCTGTTCCCTGGAGAATCATTTACGTCCGTGGTTTGATGATAGCCAGATCTTGCATCTTAAAGCCACATGCCTGTGTCTCACAAAGTATAATCCTCTGTTTTCCACTTCAACCATTTTACTGTAGCTCCTCACTGCACTGATTGCAAGTTACTGGATTGCTTTTCTACGGCAGTCTTTACAAACTTCCTTTCTGAGGCCAAGATTCTTCCTTTGGAAGCAGTGACTAGCCTGGAGCCAGCAAAAAGACACCTTCCTAAGGTGCACAGCATTAAAAGAATGAACCCTCCTCTTGCTCCAAAATTACAGAAGATGAGCTTATTGAACCAACCTAAAAGGTTTATTTGAGTATGTTTTATCTCATGTCTAGGCTTGGTATCTCCCTGTTCTCTAAAAATATCTGTCATCAATTCCCTGTCCCTTCAGAAGGCCATAACTCATCTCTGTATGTCAGCGCTGATACTGGCAGTGATCACTGGAGGAAGACCTGTTTGCCAGGCCCTATACTGCACCCATGCCAGCTGGGAGTGGATTGGTCTAAGGATCCTTCAGCTGTTTGCAAAGAGCTGTATGTGCCTGGATTCTTCCTAACAAAAGCTGCTGTTGACTTTGTACTATTTGTACAGTGGGTAATGAACTCGGTAATCAAGTCAAACTACAAAAAGCACAATTTTTGAGTTGAATAATGGACATTACCACACCAACTTACGGCAAGATTCTAAAGACTAAGCTATAAGCAAAAGTGCACCGTTTTAAAATAAACTTATACAGTTGGTCCTCAGTGCATGAAAAGCCTTCTGGGTTGTAAATCTGCTGATACATGAGATTAAGGGATATCAGACAGACTTAGTACAAAGTAGCACTGGTGTGAAAGCAGAATCCTGTCTCTGTTGTTGGTACCTCAGGAATCTCATCATAGTAGTGTCACCCTTACCATTCTCATTATCCTGACACATTCTGCTACATGTCAGACTTACAGGAAAAACAAAGGTAATGCGTACTGTCTTTGCTCTCTCTCTGCATCACTTAAATAAGACAAAATTTACTAAGTCTCAAAACTACAGGTAAAACAATTAGCAACAACTCCAGGGGTGATTTTGTTTGTCTCAAATAGTACTTCCTAAATATTGTCTGGTATTTATATTGTTTGAACAAAGTTTGTACTTAACAGAGCTCTTAAACACAAGGAAAATTATGAAAGAAAAAAATTAAAGAGAATTTACGTTAAAAAACCCCAGCACTCCGGGGCAGTAATTTCCTAAACAACCTAATTCTATTTAAGTTTTAGCAGTTGCTTATATGCCGCCTTCACACAGCTCCATGAGGAATGAACTAGGACATTTGTTGCTACAAGAGGACATTAGTTGCAAAAGGATTTTCAAGTATTCTTAATTAACCAATTATTTTTTCAAAATCTTCAAATAAATTTCCTAATATGCTAGGACACTGCTTAAACTACATAAAAATAAATTAAAATTTCCAACAGAGCTCCCAAAAATAGCAACTAATGCCCAATTGTATTGGCTTTATAGATAAAATATGGCCAAAGCTTTGAGACAAGTATTGGAAAGGGTTTTCAGAACCAAGTAATCAATAAGGACACAATGCCCCTTCGTTTTCCTCACATCACTATTATTTTAAAACAGTAATTGAAACTGTGTTATATACAGTGAACTGGAAATTAGGCAGTGGGGTTTTTGTTTTGTAAGAACAAGAAATCTTAAAAGTGTTCCACAAAGTTGCAAGATGGCAGTAAAATACCTTTATCAGTCTGGAAAGGAGGTTGTTTTCACTGGCAGCCTGAAATAAGTTATTCCACTGCACATAAAGCTTAAAAATCGCAGGAGTTACAGACTGTTGAGCAACAATTGATTTTAGTTTAAAATTATTGCACATGTTTTGAACAACAATCTCTTCCTGGGAGTGACCTAGTTTCAGGTGAAGGTCATTTGTAAATTACTTTCAGAAAATTCTCAGCCTTGGCACACAATTTATCGTAACCAAAATAACAGAAGTCTTGTTTGGAAGTCACAGGTGACAAAATGCATAATGAGTCAATACTTTTTAATCAGAAATGAGACTCAGGTCAGAAAGAAAAGGGACAAGGCTATGAGAATTATATGTTGAAAAAGTTACTGATTAAGCTAGACCAACAACATTTAACTTTTAAGTCACACTAGGATTGTCTTCCATCTTTATTTTTTTCCCCTTAGTAGTTTTACTAGCAGTATTTTATGGTACGCTTGAGATAAATCTCAAAATATTCAATTGTGCCACTGCTAATGTCCTAAATATCACAGACATCACCAATTAAAGAAAAAAAAAATTTCAGAAATTCTTACTTCCTACCAGAGTATCAGCAAAGTTGTCATAAACTACAACCAGCAGACTGTATGTAAATTATACCACTACAGATCTTAGTGATTTAATTTTATTATATGAACAGATATGTATTATGAGAACTAATGCGTTCTTAATACATGACCTCAGCATAAAGTACTTCCACTGTCAGTAAATCAGCTGATTTAAGATAAATTGGAATCTATAATTTAGCACCCTTCAAGAAAAACAAAATTGTGAAGAAATGACCTTAGGCATGAAAATGAGTTATATATTAATGAATCTGTACTTAACTAGGACATACAGCTAACCCATGGGGGAGGAGAGGATGGGGAGAGAGTCAATCTTTTAGTTTAGCACTCACATTTCAGCCATCTATAGATATCCCATTAAATTTACCATGAGCATGTGAAACGACTAAGCATACAGATTGAAAATTAAAATTCTACACTATAAGGAATGGCCTAATTCAATTTCTTATAAACTGAAAAATACAGTAGCAAATGCATAGTACATACCAAACTAATAAGTAGGAGACAAATTTTGAACTCCAGACCCATATGGAAAGGTGTACAGTGAGAGACAATTTGTGGCAACAGTATTTAAAGAAATCACAGAGCTTCATTTATGGTAACTCACTGACTAGCTGTGAACTCAGCCTCATCTGCTTGCTGCCATATCCTAGACTACTGCTAAACTCTGCAGTTGTGGAGACTGCAACACTTAGCAAGACCTTTTAAATTCTCCTCCTTCGGTTCTTCTGAATATGAATTACTTTAAATGAATATGAATTACTGAATTACACACATGGTGTTCAAACAGAGCTCACTAAATCCGTAATTACCCCAGGAATTACTGCAAAGTTAGAGTTACCTAAAGAAAAGCCACACATTTAAAACACTGCCACCTCTTACCTAAGACCTATATTACATAAGTAAGACCCTGAGTTGGAGGGAGGGAATTAATACAAGAACATGAGCATGCTCTGAGTGCAGCAGCCTTCCTACTTGTGTTACTGCAATTAAAACACATCTTTCAGGTGACACGGCTTACTCAGTTCAAATGCATTCTACTGTCTTACTAGATACTTACTCAGAAGGAAGATCCAAACTTCATGGTTAACTGCAATTTTTTTTGTAAGGTACTTGTTTGCATTGATAGATTTATCACCTCCCACTGAGCAAGTACACAGAACTGCACAATGATCATGCACACTGATACAATTTTGAAAGTTCTTCTAAAAGCTTTACATTTCAAATGGGAACATTTAACAGAGGAATTCCAATGGCTTCCTAGACTGCTTTTCCTAATCCTTTTACATTAATTACTTCCGCAGTAAAAGCTGATTATGCTTGAAAGGAAAACAGGCTAATACCAGCATCAAAGTGGAAAAGGACTATTCAGAACAATACTCAATTTGTTTAAAAGAATAATTCGTATCAACTGGATGGTGTCTGTATGTGGCATGACTATAAACATTTGCTTCTGAATTATATTAAATTGTTATAAATTTCACAACGAAATACTCCAATCTTCACCTGGAAATAAACAATCCTGCTGCATTCTTGCTGATGACAGCAAAAAAACTTCAACTAACTACAATAAATTGTAGTTAAGATCTACACACTTTGGCAGTGAGTTTGCCTAAATCTATCACAATTTCTAAACATATATTTAGAAACACACTGGAGAAGACAGAGAAAAAAAGGGAAGAAACAGTTTTTTCTGTACCTGGCAAGTCTGAAAAAAGGAGAATGCACTCATTGAATCCATTAGCCAGAAGACGATCCCTCAGCTGTTGAAGTATGGCAACTCCAATACAGAACGGGAAGGAGGAATTTCCAAGCAGTAATGTATCCCACAAGTGAAAAATTTTGTGCAAAGGAAAGACATCTGCATAATGAATAAGCACAGTAAATAAAACTATAAGCATTTACACAGATTAACAGGGGTAATGAATTGCCTGTGTACTTCCTTCCTCTCCCATCTTGAATTACTTCTTTTTTATTTGGGAGCAAAGAGGATACAATCTGTTTAGTACAATATTTGTCTTCATAGACAGTTTGATTATTCTGTAAATCACAGTCTTCTTTTATTAATGAATAGTAGGAAGCACATGGGTTTCCACATTTCAAGTATGTAAAAAACTAGAAAATTTATGTTTCTTCTGGTACACAACAATTATGTATTAAGGCATGCATATCAGCTTTACACAATAAGACAACATTAATGAGTTAATCAATAAGATCAACTACATACAGTTAGACAAAAAAATGAACAGAATAAAGAAAAAATTGGCAGAATAAAAGAAAGAAAAGGGAAAAGGCCTCTCAAAAATAGCAAGATTTTATACATAAAGCTGAAAGTGGCTCTCTTAAGCTATCTTCCAACTAAATAGTTCTAAGATTTTTTTGCACTTGACTGCTTAAGGAAACTGTCTCCTTGGTTTTCTAAATGTGGTGATTCTCATGAAAGGTATAGAAAAATGGACAACTGCAAGAACTACTGCTTTACAGTCAAGATCTTTAGAAACTGCAATCAAGAGTCTCATTTTAAGTTCTTCGATATTTCATCAGAGAAATAATCTAAGAGCTCTTTTCATTCTGCCACTTTTAAAACAATTTAAAGTCAATGTCAACCAATGTTGATACGACTCGAAAAAATCACAGATTTTTAAGGAAGTTTTTAAATTGCTTTCTAGACTTGATTTATTAACTTTGTCTTCTTTAATTAAAAGCTCACCAAATTATAAAGCTCTTTTTGTTCCTAATATACATGCACAAATATAGGAAACTAGTGCTATCAGAATAACAGTGTGTCTATGTGCAATAAAAATATGATTATCTTCAAAAACAAAGTCATTCTCTTTCTTATATTATGAGTGAGGGCAGGGGATGGTGGTGAGGTTTGGCTTTGCTTTTTAACTATTATGCCTTTTTCCAGTAGATAACAGCTTCCTTTGAACACACCCTAAATACTGCATATGTAAAATAATCCAGATAATAATAACAACAACTAACCAACTATATAATAATATAACAATAACAACAACCCAGAAAAGTAGTAGAAATGCTAATTATTACCAAATTAGGGCAGAAAGTAAGTGACAGGCACTGCTGAGATTTTCACTCACAATACATCCTTGCAAATTACAAGCATCCTACTAAATGACCTATCATACTAATTAGAAGGGCTGTAGCTGAAAAAATGAGAAGAATTAATCTTAAGAAATATAAGAACATTAATCAGAGGAAAAAAGTAAAGCATACTCACGTGTAAACATTGTAAGAAACCAAGGAATCGCATAAAGCTGCAAAAGGTTGTGATGGGGGAAGAAGACAAAAAACAAGTTTTGAGAACTAAAGTTGTCTATGACAATTGTCAACTACATTAAAAATTGCCTATTTTGCATGAATTTAATTAGAAAGGAAAATAACTGCCATGGCAGATCTACTATCACACAACTCGCAGACCCTCAGAAGTTTTTTCATCCCCAAATTTTTCAAATTACTATTTTGTGACACTGCACTGAAAAAACAAAGAAAAAAAATCAATCACCACCCTTACTAGGCTGGTTTGCAAAATAGAACCTCCAAAGTCTTAAAGAACTCAAAAACCTGCTCTACTAAACTGCTACAATTCTCACTAAGCTGAGCAAAAATTAGCCAAGAATGCCTGAAAGAGCATAGACCAACTGGACTCAATATATCTTTCTGACAATGGAAGAAAATGGTTTTATAGAAATAATTAAAAGTTCAAATCATGATTTCCAAGAGGAAAAATAACCACCTCTGCCTTTTTCTGTGATGCTGGTACTTATTAAAATGCATACTTGTCAGTGAAGAAATTAAAGACAGTTTCACTCTCAGTAAGTGCTTACTAACACCCTAAGAATTTATGTAGCTCTACTGTGACCATTTTAGGGCAGGTGTCATCCAAAGGTGTCCTGCTTCAGCACTGACACCACTGAGACGCTGCTGCAACAGCTACAGAAAACCTTTAACATCTCCAAACTTTCACACTCATGAAATCATACAGAGAAAGAAGAGTTAAGCATTTATGACACCTTAAGAATTTCTAATTTTTCAATGAAGTATTTAGCAAGAAAAAGGCAACAGAATCTATTTTCTTGAAACATCAAACTGCACAGAAAGTTTCCATAAATTAGGAATGCAAGAGTGAGACGATCATTGTTAAATTTTACTCAGCTGCATAGCTCATGTGCTATGAAGATTTACAGTTAAACATAAAGCTTAATATATTACTTTTTAACTCATAAAAAGTGCAAATTAATCCTCCTATTGAGCTTTTGCTGGAAGTAAACAAATGAGGAGCAGAAAGTATAATTGATATCATGTTAATAAATTACTTCTTATTCCATAAACTCTGAAATGGGTTACAGCTCTGACTAAATGATGTACACATTCGCTGAAAACCTTCTTAGCACAGCTCTCTCCAAATTTTATTCCTATGCTTCATCTGAGCATCTGAGATCTGAGCCACACTTTCTATAAACTACAGAAGGCTCAATGACCTTTTCACCACTTTCAATATTCAGCAGGCTTTTATGAAGCTTGGCCTCCAGCCCACCAGTTGATTTTAAGTGTTCAAAGTCCAAACCAAATCAATTTCTATCACCATTTTAATCTTATAATGCATTCATACTATTTCCCTGAGAATATCTATGTTATGTTTTAAACAGATGGCATTCTAGGGAATAATAACACATCCTGTTCCCTGAAATATCTCCTACAGTGGTTGTGATCAGCCAATACCTGTTTATCTGCTTGTTTGTATGCAGTATCTTGCTTCCCATGCAGTAGGAACACAAGCCTAGTGTCCTGAGGCTCCTCTTTGCTTGGAGGAACATATTATGTAAACCACATTATCTCCTTGGTATTTAAAAGCAATTATTTCCTCCATTTCGTATATTTGATTAAAATGTTTTACCAAAGCAGATCCTCATTTTCTCCTAATTTCACAAATACCTCTACCGTGCATGCATTTACACAGAAATATACAAGAAAATACATGAAATGTGAAGCTTTGAAGTTTAATAAAAGGTAATCACAACGAAAATCACTGCTTTGCTCTAAACCATCCTCATCAAAGCTATCAGCAGTGACATGAAAAGTAGGTCAAACAATTTGAGTAGAAGGTGTCAGGCGAGCTTTTATTGAAGTTTTATTGGTTTAAGACAAGGAGGTGTTGGTAAGCCGGAAGAGGTTGTGGATGCTATCAGTAAGCAAGGAAAGGAAAGGCACAACACGGGTGGCATTACTCCACGACGGCAGGGAAAGGGAAGGAGGAGCTGCACTGACTCCAGGACAGAGTTCCGGGATGCGCCTGGGACCAGGACTGCGCACAGCGTTACTGAATGCTGTCCTCCAGCGGCCGCCGGCCGGAACAGCAGCGCGCCGCGCCTCTGCAAGAATAGGCACCAGCAAAAGGGGATTTAAACCCTTCAGGGCTGAACCCTGAAACGTAAGGGAGCTGTGGTTTCACTTGACACTTAATTCTCCGGACCTGGGAAGTGTACCTAATGGGTAACCAAAGTAGCATCAGAACTGCTGGAACAGCCTGAGAAGAAGTCAGATTAAAAAAAGAGCCTGTAAAACTAACACATCATTTTTCAGAGAAACCTTGAGAGGAGCAGTGCTGTAATCGTAATTTTGCTTTGCTAGTAAAATGCAAGCTCTTTTGTGCTTTAAAGTAAGGACCTGGACATTTCTTATATATGAAGTACACAGCAGTCTCCTTAACACCAGTTCACATTCAAACAATCTTAATAATAAATTCACAGGGTTTTTCTAGTTACAATGTAAATCTGTTGACATTAGACAAGGTTTCATTCTCCATCTTTCCATTATCCCTAGCTAAATTCCTTTTCAATAGCTAAATTCCTTTTCAATTTCACTCTGCTATGACAAATCCTGCTCAGTACCTGAGCTTGGAGATGCAGTTTGCTGTTTTTCAGCAGGACGAAGATGTTAATTGCCTATTGCTAAGGGCCATGTCCTGAGAGGAATGCATCTTCCATTAGACATTCAAAGCTCTTAGAGATATTGGTTCAAACCTTGATGAAAGTCTTTTCCATGAGGATTCTTTTACTGCCTGCTAAAGCTATCTGGACTCTTTCATTATTTGAGTGTTCCTTCAGAATATGAGAGTTTTACATACTTGGATCTATAGAAGATAAAGATTTCAGTTGTAAAAACAATAGTTCTAAAGAAATTTAGGCTCGGGTGACATTGAATCTAAAGAGATTTCAGAGGGAAGAACAAGGTGAAAATGAGTTAATGTTTGTTGGTAGCGATGTTAGGAAGTATTAAAAGGTACACACAGGCTTCTTGCTCTGTGAAAAGTCTGTTAAGAATAAAGTAGCTCTTCTGTATGATCCAGGTGCACCTTATGGACATTGACAGGGAGCTATGTAGCTGTTTGCAGGATAATGTAAATGTGTAATTTAAAATTGCAGGTTTGAGTTTTCAGAACATCAAAAATGCCAACATTTTTTACAACTTATTTGTTATGCCTGTATATAATGTGTTTACCAAAAGGTTCCAGGAAAATTCAAAAATCATTATGGAAGTTCACCTTCCACACCTCAGAGTTACAGAGCTGAGGTTAAGGTCAAGTACCTACAGTTTTAAAGATTACAACCACAACATGATTACCACAACAATTATTCTTGCAACCTGTTATAGAAGAATCCGCACCCGATGATCTCTTATTCGACACATTTTGAAACTGGTAAACTGTCATGTCTTCATCACTATTAAAATAACTTATAGATGATATAAATTATTTATAGATGGATAATGAGAAACCCCTATGGTATAGTAGGTATTTCACACTGTTTTCAGTGTTTGAGACTTTCAGTGGTGCAGCCTTTCCCTCTCACAGTTGCAGTCACACAGAAATAGAAGAACTACCACAATCAATGGGCAAGTATTCTAACTCCAACAGAGAGTAGCTCATTTCCTTCAGGAGAACCTGCTAAGAACCCTGAAATTGACAGTTGTAAGGCAGTGTCTACCCTGCTAACTTGCTTTCTACATAGCTTAGGCAGGCACTAGCTTAAATGATAACAGAAAGGATTCAGAAAAGGTATCATATATTTCTTTTCTTATTGGATTGTGCAGTAACAATCCCAGATATTGATAATCTGTTAAGTAATCCAATCTTTCTTTCCCAGCATACTAAAAACCATTTCCATAGCTACACAGAAGGCTGGTCAAACAGAACCAAAGAATGATTCTCACCTAAAAGGAATCCTTTTCACCTTCGCCCTCCCTACCTCCCCCAACTGTCTCAACTCCATCCCCACACACCCCCACCTTCCTCCCTTCTCTGCCATGGTCATCCTCACCAAGTAGAGTGAACCTCAGACCTCCCGCTCTGTGCTGCCACAAACATCCACCTTCCCCAAAGACACCCCCACCATCGAGCACGAAAACTTCACAGCCCTGCTTTCTTTCTTAGAAGTACTTTAAAAGATAAATTGTCTACTTTTTAGATAATTTTTTTGTACATAATGTTGGGAAGTCCACCATTGTTAAGCAATGCCAGATTGACCAAAGGGGGGCTTTGAAACATGTATCTCTAGTTACCTATCTCTGTCTCGACTTCCAGTGTGACCAGGCCCAAAACATTCTCTCAAGAAGAATAAAACAAAACCTTTCAATAAAATTAAAAGAAAAAAAAATCTACAGCCTTATTCTGGACATTTCAGTAATGTTTTTTCTGCTTATACTTTAGCTGTACCATATATTGCAGTTTATATAAGGGGTCAAAACCAAAGAGGTTTTTCTTTTTTTTCCACATCTATTAAATGCCTGTTTCCTTTTTCTTTGTGTTTGATGTATGCATGAAACAATGTTGTCCAACAATAAGTGAAATTTTATTTTGCTGAGTTGTTCTAACAACTGTCCCAACTGCTGCTTTTTGCTTTAATTTTCAGTTATTAACAAAAACTATGATTTTGCTTTCTACAGCTTCTTGAGGAGGAGAGGTGGAGAGGGAAATGCTGAGCTCTTCTCCCTGGGATCCAGCCACTGGACACATTGGGATAGTTCAAAGCTGCACCAAGGGAGACTTAGACTGGACATTAGGAAGCCTTTCTTTACTGAGAGGGTGGTCAAACACTGGAAGAAGCTTCCTAGAGAGGCAGTTGATGCCCCAAGGCTGTCAGTGTTTAGGAGGCATCTAGAGAATGCCCTTAACAGCACACTTTAAGTCAGCCCTGAGGTGGTCAGGCAGTTGGACTACGTGAGTGTTGTGGGTCTCTTCCAAAGGAAATTGCCTCTTCTGCAAACTCCTGATTTTTCACCTTCCTGTTCCATGTTAGAAATACATACACACTTAGCTTCAATCCCATATAGTGCCTAAACAATCATATGCTTAAAGGCTACAGAAAGGTGCAAAAGATAAGGCAAATTGAATCACATTTTTTATACTAGATTCTACCCAGCTATATGGACCTACACAAACAAAATTTGAAGAATGATCACTTTCTTCACAAGATAAAAATATCAGCAAGAAACTCCTCCTCCAGATTCATCATCAGGTAATTGTGTAAGAGGACAAACAGAGATAAAGTACTTCAAGGGCAGGATTTTCAAGATGAAGCCTTATTACTGACACCTTGGGCCTATCACCAAAACCAAGCAAAGGTATCTACCTATGCCAGCAGCTTCAGCACAATGATATTAAGGAACTGCAATCAGTTTGCCTTCTATGTTAGTGGATAGATGACAATAGTGTCTACCTTCCGTATTTCGCAGCTGAAAGTGCTTTAGAATAATTTATAGCTATAGCTGTGCTTTTAGCAACATTGCACACTTTCTTGTTTTTCTTCACTTTAAAATGGTCTTTTGTTTTGGATGAGAATTATCCAGTAAACTAAGGAATATGTTACAAAGCATTATAAAGGGTGGGGAAGACTATAAGCTTTGGGAGAGTGAGCAAAGAAGAACTATAAGATTCACTGCATATATCATCCCTCTATTTATATGTAAATCACATAGCCACAGCAATGTACTTAATCCAGGCACCACATCAGCTAATAATATTCACAACGACTCAAGCTTCAGCAGTGTTCAATACTCTGAGAGCTACGTGACCTGAAGCAAATGAGAAGGGTGCCAGGAACACAATCTTCCCTGCAGCAGAGCCTGCGTTTCAATGATGAAAGATTAATCAGGGTTTACTTTGATAGGATTAGTACTCAAGCACGAAACTCTGGTTCAGATCTCATTACTACAGTGCATATCCTTCACCTTGATGGATCCTCTGCTGCCTTGTTACAGTTACAAAAAAATCACCTCTCTGACTAATCTAAACAGCAGAACAACTTTTACTTCTTGAAAAAAACACCCAAACAACGACAGATAATTCAGAAAGGACAACCTCTCTCCAGAGATTACTGTTTACTTTAGAACTTGCATTTTTATTCAATGCAAGAGTTTTAAAAAAAAGTACCTCTTTTGCAATTGTTTACTATATCACCTGATCATCTCTAGACCGTAATATTTAGAGACAAGGCTCATGTATGACTATGTGCTGTCCAATGACTAGCACAACAGAAACTAGAATATAGCAAAACATGTGATTTTCAACTATCCCATATGACTTGTACCATGGAAGTCTTCAGTGGAGAATTATAACTTTATAAGCAGACACTAGGAGCTGCTGAAATATCAGGTAAGACCCAAGATGGGTTCTACAGAGCTCTTGCATAGATTAGTAGCCCAAACAAGGACCTGTAAAGTGGTCAGGGAAATTATATCTCTAACTCTTCAGTTGGAACTAGCATCCTGGACAAAATACACAGAATTATTGCTTTGGTCAACTGCAGCCTTTAAAAACTAAATATTAAATGCATTTATATAGTGACGCTGCAAAATTGATTCTCCCTCAGGAACTTAAATGTTGCTGTCAACCCTTGCACTTCATCTACCCAAATATTTAGACTTTCTACAGCTGAATACTTTTCCTTCTCCTCACTTTCCTTTCATCTTCCTCCCACCGGTCCTCTTCAGATGTGCGTCATCTGAAATACACGTGGCTTTCTCCAGCTCCTCTCTTTATAAGGCAATACACTGGCTTTCTCTTCTGCTCATTTTAACACCACTGTATCTCCTAAATTTTTATCAGTCCAACAACATTATTTCATTAAAAACACACTCAACAAATGAAAGCATATACTTACTTGTCTATTGCAAAATTTGTAAGCAGTGATAATGAGTATCTGCCAGTCCCAAACTCCCATAAATTCCTTCAGGAACTGTCTAAAACAAATGATTTTCAGAGGCTTGGCCTTGCTGCTCCAACTTAAAATATTTCCCAACAAGCATATGGCTTTTCTGATAAACTAAACTTTATATTGTTTATAGAAGCAATGCATATAAATTTCTTACTTATGAAATTTGTATTTCTACATCAACACCTCCTGGGTCCAGTTGTCTTCTTCCATTCTAACCTCTCAGTCATCATCTGTTCTTATAACCAACTTGCAACTACCAAATTTCTAAATGCCAAAGATAGAATGATATAGACCATATCAATTAACATTATCTCTATGCCCATGCCTAAATCTACTTTACAGAAACATCAGTATTTGTAGGCAGACAAACATTTTCATTTTGGCTTTCTTGACTATACACACCTCTCTAAAAAAGGAGGAAAGCTTTACTACTTAAAACGATAGCTTGAAGAGAGGCTCTAAAGAAGGCCTTGTTTTGCTTTTTCCAACGAAGTCCACCCTCTCTACTATGTTTTGGCCATGTTCACAGTTTTCATTTTCCTCCATCTTAGAGATGTTTTTTTCCAATGGAAGCAGAAAACTTGTGTCTATGTTATGCACTTGTCCCATGATTGTGACACACTGCAGCAAATGACAGCTAAGCATTTTCCAAGGTCTGACATATCTACAAGACTGAAGATCACTTGAATGTACTTGTTCTATTCCTTGCAAAAAAATGTGTCATTTGTGTTAAACAACAGCATTTAATTAGCTGCAGTAATTTTGCTGTTAGCTCTTCCTGGGTACACTAATTTTTGTATATTAACCCACATTTCAAAAATAAATGTATATATACCTTTTAAGATGAATTAAGTTATAATAAGTGGTTAGTAGTATTTTTATTGTATACCATCCCAGCAGAACAGGAAGGACTAAAGCACGTAAAACAAGAATCAAATTTTAATCAGATTTTATCAGCATATTCAAGAAGGTCTATTAATATGGAAGTTTCACTTTTGTCAAAGTGCTACTGAAGCAGTTTGGAAAGGCATCTCATCCCAGTTTCCCTCATTTTCCATTTTTTAATTCCTTTGGATAATACTTATAAGGACCCTTAGCACTTACATCTGGAATAAAGCCAATTTCATTGAGGTGGTTACTCAACTCGGGATCATGGAATGCAATCATCTGGGAAAACACAGTCAGGTACTCTGAAACGACAAACCCAACACTGTTGTCAAAAACACAAGGTACCACATGCTGCTAGCTCACAACAGAGCTGGTAGGAAAGGACAGCCACTAATTTTAAACCTACAATGAAACAGCAAGTGAATACCACCACTGTACTCCTTGTTACCATTACATTCAATACAGAGGAAGAAACATTTAATTTTTCTTCTTTAGTACTTCTCAATTTGGATTTTGAAGAATGTTTGACTTGGCTCACACTTAGGTTGTGATGTATGCTTGACATGCAAAGTTAAAAACTGTTCAGTAACCAGCAAGGAGAAACACCCACTATAAAAGATAAAATTTATTACATTTTCAGCCTGGCCTATTAGGTTGATGGGCACAATTTCATTAAGTTGTCTAAATAACACTTGCTTTTAATTGGAAGAGAAGCAGACAGCAGAACACAGGACAGTAACAGGCTTCTCTCTCTGTTCTGCCCCCTCCCAGTTTTGTCCACACTGTCACATACTCTCTGAAAAGAAAGATGAAGAGGCAATAACATTGCAATTTTGTAAAAAATGGCAATTCCTTTTCCTCCATGTTCCTAAGAACAGAGTAATTAGGGCGGGGACAGCTAGTCCTGGGGAGCAAGAGAGAAGGCAAACTCTGTTTCCAGAACATGCTGCCATCTCAATGCTCCACACAGCTTATATCTACACAGAAGACACAAAGCAGCTAAAATTGCAGTGGGTAGTTAAACTACACATTCTTAACTCTTTCCTCTACCTTAAAAAGGCAGGGAAATTACACAGAATTTTCCTTTAAACCTCTATTTATATATTGTTTTTCGACGTACAACCCTAGAAAGGATTAATTAGAATACTGAAACAATTCTGAAGGGTCCACTGTCCCGGAGTCCTTCATGATGTCAGAGGTAGACCAGGAACTCAGGAACTTCAGTTCACAGAATCCTACTGACCTGTACTTCTAACTTTGGCTGATACATATTTTCGCAAAGCTCCTTAGGAATAACATCAGGAACTCCCAGAGAGCAAAAATATTATTTTATGGAACAGTATAACCTCTTGAGAAAAGTCTTTACCAAGCTATTAATCTTGAAGTCTAAAGTACTTGTCTCCAGAGGAACATATTTATTCTCTTCATCTTTAGACCTTTACTGCAAGCAATCTTTCATTACAGACAAAAGGATGCAAACGTGTTCTCTAGAATAATTTTTCCTATTATTTTATTCAGTTTATAACACTTCTTACCCATTGTCTTTCATACATAAACTCTCCTATCCCCTGTATTCTCTCCTTACATTAGCTCTCTCCCAATTATCTAATATGTAAATGCTTTTACTTCTAATTAGTTTTCTTGATCAGTTCTTAATTACATTTCTTGAAGACAAAAAATGACAGACGCTGTTTAAAGTTGATGCGTTTCACAAGAAATACACAAAAGAATTTCTTTAAAAGAAATACAAGGACAGCAAGCCATGTGGATACTCAGTATTCAATCAACATTCATAACTGCTTGCAATTAAAAACATTCATTACCACCTGTTTCTTTTAACTACTGATGGCTTTTGAAACAGCTTCTTTTGGTTTTTAAAAACTGTCTGGAAGACAAATTATTGTCCCAACACAGACTGTGCCAAGGTGACTTTCTAGGTCGAGACAATTCCTATTTCATGTTTCCATGAAATTTAAAATTAATTTTCAATAAGAACAGACATTCCTAGCTATTATTTTCATTTCTCTAAGTTACCTATATAGTTGCTGAAGGCTGAACTATGGAACATTATTCCTCAGGGTTCTCCAACTCCTGTTCTTTATTGAATAACATCATCTGCTCAACAAGAAATTCCCCTCGAATCCCTATTTTCCTGAATACCGTAACTTTCATTTTCTGAGGAACCTCTAGTTTGTACTGTTCCTCTTCACTTTCCCTTGCTGTCCCAACAGCTCCTCTAACAGGATGACTTTGATCACCTGAAGGATAAGTCTTTACAGTGTAACACTAGACAGACTATTTACTGCTTTCACAACAGGATTCTATTGCAGGATGGACTGACTCTTACCTTGGATTTTACCTAGAACATTTTGTGTGTGTGTGTGTGTGTGTGTGTGTGTGTGCACACGCACACATCTGGATTTTTTCTGCTGCCTGAATCTTTAACCACTTATTTTGTTCCAAATTTCCCTGCACGTGATTTTAACTGTACGTGATTTTAACTGTGTCTCAATTTTGCAATCCCTTAAAAAAGTGTATTTACATATCCAGAAATAATTCTACTTCTCTTAGAACTACACCAAATAAAGTGACTTACCTTGAATAACATGAGAATTATCCTTCAGAAAGAAGTTATACAAATACTTCGGAATAAAAGCAGACATGCAGGCATATGCCAGAGCTGAAAGAATTAGAAAAACAGGTGCAGGGACAGAGGCAGAATTTAATGACACCTAAAAAAGTTCATTATTAACCAGATAATAAGCATAAAAAATTAATCTATACACAAAAATGATTGCATGTACCGTAGGTATAACAGGAGTCATTGTCCTAAGAAACTAGTTTTCCCCCACAAAGACCTTATATAAAGAAAGCCAAGCACAAGACAATAAAAGCTTGGACTACACCTGTTTTGAACAAATCACATTCTAAGAAGATAAAGGTCATATATGTAAAGCTGATCTCATAAACTTTCAGGCATTTAAAACTACCATCAGCTTTTCTGAATAAAGCTGGTCCGACAGTTTTAACACTCAGGTTACCAAATAATACACTCACCTAAAGCAAGGCTGAACTACAATTCAAGTACTACAGCAGCATTTCTTGCTATTTTCTATTCAAGGTTATTTGTGCTTTTTATTATATATCCTTATTGTACTTGGCAATAAACAGCATTTGAAGGCCTGCTTGAAGAGCAGTACACCACATGCAGTTTTCAAAACCCAACTATTTCTTTTGACCAGTGGCAACAGGAACTTTAAAATTCCTTTGTAGATACAGAAACTTTCCATCTCTAAGTGGATGCACACATCTGTCTGCATGTAGATACAGATGAGAGACTATGCTTTTCCTCACTCACTGCAGAAAAAGGCACTCACCTTCATTGTTAAAATTCAAGTAGAGAAACGGTGCACAAAGAGAGTCAAGACCTAAAGAGAGAAGAGCCATGAAGAAACAGCACAAAGAGCTCATTTATTTTAATGCACAAATCATTAATTTATAACGAAAATTTGCACACTAGATGCTGGTTCTGCATTGTCAGGGCTTCACAAGCAATGGTGAGAACAACTGTGAAATCAATGCATGAAAACAGGAAGGATTTCAAATTGTTCAGCTATAATGCCAAATTGATTATTCTGCCGAGGCATCCAAGAAATGCCAATTACCATCCCAAGAAGTCAGTAACTTTTGCAGTATTATCTTGGAGCTCAATAGCAAGCAACAGACTTTTCTTTTTGAAAAAAAGTGACTGAAACTTATGAAGACTATATATATATAGTCTATACTATACATAACAAAGTCTATGTATATGTAGTCTATATACTATATGTAACAAAGAGTGGGGCAATTTTTTAATAGAAATTAAATGTAAGTTATTAGGATTTAAATTTGCAATAACCCACAGATTCATTCTTTAAAGGAAACGGAGGAAAGCACTCAAAAAAAGGCTTATATTGTGGGGGTGGAAAGCAGGAGGTACTTTTAAGTCAATCAAAGCTTCCCATTCAATTATCTGCCCTTGCCAAATAGTCAAACTCACCTTGCCAGTACACCAAATTAGGATGGGAAACAACCCAGGCCTTCAATACACGTCTGAACTTTGCATGACCCTCTGGTGATGACAGCAATTCATCATACTGATGGCAACGAGGAATATCAACTTCAATCTGCACCACAGCCAAGCATATAAAGAGAAATGGTGATGAGTGGGGTACCACTACAGCAATCTTGCAACACTAGAGGTGGAAGTCAGCCAAAAGATGTAGGTCAGACCACCATCATACACAATCTGCTTCCTCTATCACTCTCAAAACCAAAACTGACATGGGACCTAACAGACCTGTCCAAGTTTAAAAAATAGAGATTTTTTTTTCCTTTCCTGCACTCATATTTTTTAAAGGGTTCTAGCCCTTGAAAAAGTCAGAAAACAGATGACAGTTACAGGTTTTTTTTTACTTCTGGACTCATTTCAGGTGATAATATTGCTCTAAAAGGTAACCAAATAAGAGTTCTCAGTATCGTAACCAGTTTGATGGACAATATTTCTTCACCCAGCTGAAAGGAACAGCTGTTGTTTGTAATGTAAGAGAACATTTGAGAACATTCTCTTCTTGGAGAACCAAATTGCTCAAACCCCCATTGCTGTGAAGTATAGCTCACCCTACAGGATTCTCAAGGTACTCAGCATTACCTGCTACAAGGTCCAGCAGGCACAACAAGCATTCTGTAAACCCAGGATTTTTAACAATAAATCATTAATATTGTTCACTACACTGCTACTGCTACAGAAACAGTGATTATAAAGTAAAAAAGGATTTCAGCTTCCCCATGTTGGAAGTTGAGTTAAAGTACTTGTGCCAATCTGTTTTGCAAGATTCTTGCTACAGCATAAGGCTGGAGGGCAAGGGGAACCATATTGGTATTATCCACCACATGTGCTGCAATAGGCAAGTGACTGCTGTAATAGGCAAGTGATGGGTGGGAAAGATCTTCCAGTGACAATATTTGGTAACACCGTAAGTCTTACTTGTCTGTCTGTAGGAATCGGTGTGTCTTTATCAATGGCATCATATTTTGCTTCTATGGCACCCTAAATGTGGAAGAAGAATATCTGAATTTAGAAAGCCCTTACCAACGTAAGTGCATTTGACAATGTACATGCTGATATGCAGAAGTTGACTGTTTTTGTTAAGAACTTTAGTTAGCAGAACAACAGAAAATTCTGACAGCTTAATTTTAACAAAAACATCTTTATTCTGTTACTAACTCAGGACATACAGACCTTTCTATAGATCTCCTCAGCATGATTTTCAGTGATTTTCAGTTGTTTATGCAGAAAGCTACGTACTTTGTAGTTCCCATTTTCAAGTTAAGAGATGCTCTCAATTTAAATCCAGTGCTTACCTCAGCCAATGGCAAGTGGCTTTCAGCATCATCTCTGTAAAGGCACTGAATCCAGCTGCCTGTTAATTGATATTGCCAATACAGATGACTTAAGTGGCCTGTCCTTGCATAAATCCCAAGGCAGGTATACTAACAAGTCCATTTTAATGTTATGGGACAGGAAAACACCCATATTGTACAGATGGCAAGTTGCTGAAACATGAGAATTGACTCATTTCCTCAGGCTCAGGCCTGACCAGCATTTTTTTCTTTACCTTTACAGCTTTTTTTGCTGATTATATTATATAGCACTCAGAAGATCACATCCTAAGCTAAATCTCCTGAATAACCTGGGATGTGCTATCTCTAAGAATCTCTTTGCTCCACTGCTGCAGGATTGCAAGCAAGGTAAATCCAAAGGCTAGGTAGTCCAGCAGCTCTGTGAGAAGCCCTCATTTCTGACACATTCCATTGTCCAAAAGGACTGTATTTGATTTATTTATTCTCCATTCTTTCTGGGAAGTATATTGATTGGTAGGTGAGAAAAATACATTTCATGTGTTTTCTCCTGTTTTCTCCAACTATTGCTGACTGGAGCAGGACTGCCAACTGCATTTGTCAAAAATATAAAAAATCAAAACAAAGAACCCCTGTTAACTACCAAATGCCAGGGTATTATTTTCCACCCCATCATTGAAATTAAAGGCAGTCAAGTCTACATAGGCTTTCTGAAATCAAATAACCTTACAGACAAGAAGCAAGTTTGTCAGAACATTGTCTTTATTTACACAATTTCATGACTCATTTTGTTTGAAATTCCAGTAACTCTACCTGCCAAATTTTAAACCCATTCCAGCTTCCTTTTCAATCCCATTCCTATCCCACTGCACCCCCAGTCAGTACTGGAACTTCTCCAAATGCCCTTACCTCAACACCCAACAAGGCAGCCCAAGTTATGCCTCTCAGAAGGGGAGGGATGTCAACCCTGGCTTCCTTCCAAATCTGGTTTTTCTTGTATGGGTAAGCCTTCAAAGAGAAGAGATTAACTGCAAAAAATGTCACCATGTAACTGAGACAATTCAAATCCCAAAGCTGGGACAGTCTTTCCCCAAGTGAAACAGCCTGAACAGTGAACACAAATTTCTCAAAAAGTGGATTTAATTCCGAACTGGAAGGCTTGGATGAAGGACTACTGTTCAATGCTAAGATATCCACTCTTTCTCATAAATGCATCCATGTGCTCTACTGGATAGATATACTAATGCAACTTGGTATTACAAGTTTTTTCTTCATTTTATGTTTCCTTTCACACTACGTATCCATCTTGGTTTTATTAAACATTTCTAGTTTATACTTAATAATACCTATCAGCTCACTCATTCTTAAAGAGGAATCCCTTTTTCTGCATATATGGAAATTAGGGGCTGCTATTCCCTTCCCCAGTATAAACCTCACATTTATAACATGGCACTGCCATGTTTTCAAATACTTTACTGTTTGGAAATGCAGAAATGTTACAGGCATATTTATACCTATAATAGCTTAGTCTGTAGTGAAATAGAGGATGTAAAATTGTTTTCATCAGTAAATAACCAGTATTAGCAGCAGCTCTATTTTCATGCACATACTTTAAAATCTACTTTTAAATTCATCAGTACTGAGAATAATTTGTTCTATTTTTATTTTCAATCTTCTTATACTTCTGAAGGGTTTTCTTCCCCCTCTCCTGCTGTGGTCTCTTGCATCTCTGCTTTCAAAATCTTCCAATTAACAGACCGAATCCAATTATCCAGCATTGCAAGGACTCCATACCTTCAACAGCCTGTCAAACAGGACAATTCTATTTAGCTGGTACTCTGTGTCCCTCTCCCGGATGATCAGAGGAAGAGTAGCAGCTGCAGAGAGCTCATTGCTACTGTTGGAATGAGGTAAAGCTGGCTGGCTAGAAAAAAAAAGGATAGTAATAGTGAACAGCAAGGAAAACAAATCACTGAAAAAAAAATTAGCACCCCATGAAACATTTCTGCGCCAGAAACAAGTATAAATGGATAATTTTGAATATTCAGCACAAACAATTGATTGCTAGGACAGAGGCTAAGATTCTCAGTTTGGTATCAGGGCCTTAAGGGCAGAGTGCTAATCAGCTCTCAAATTTTAGAGCCAAACAAAGACATGTTAGTTTTGCTTTTGGGAAGCAGTTGTGTCTGCTGTGCACTGCTGTGCAGTGTGTCACTCAAATAAAACTAGTAACTCAAAATTCAGTGCGTTACAGATGTACAAATTGATACACATACTTACTCATCTTCAAGCAATGGATAAAATGCTTCTCCACCAACATCCTTCAATCTCTGAAACAAGGAAGAAAAATAATTCACTATCAGAATGCTGCTCAGAATTCAAGTGGAAATCTTAGTGGAATACAAAAACTATTAATTAGCAACTCATTTGCCAAATTCAGTAGCTTGCCTTGAGACCTAAGCATTAGGTCCGTCCTTCACCAGCAATGAAGCATACAGCCTTCAACATTACAAACTTTTGCTAATACAACTTTTGGAGTTGATGGAAGCTCTCCTGCCTGAAGATAATTCATATAATCCATAAACCTATTTCCACACAAAAAATAGTTTATATGGACCATGGATTAATAGATGAATAATATTATATAGTTCTTCTTTTTTCCTCATTTTTCTACATGGACTTCCTACCCAAGTATCTGCAAAGCAACTGCACAACTTACTTTTATGGTTCTAATCAGTTCAAGAGTTATGCAAACTAGAAATGCTTTTAGGAAATACACTCAGCAAAGGTGACAGACAAACATGGCTG
Organism: Ifrita kowaldi; assembly: GCA_013398055.1. Classification (NCBI taxonomy): domain Eukaryota; kingdom Metazoa; phylum Chordata; class Aves; order Passeriformes; family Cinclosomatidae; genus Ifrita; species Ifrita kowaldi. The sequence continues at coordinate 136,866 of VZRS01002967.1, forward strand.
GATTTTTGACTGAAGTTTTCAGACATCTTATGGTGCATGATTAATGCTTAATACCATGCTCCCTGCAGTGCTCTGTTCTGCAGTTCAGCCCTTAACTTGCAGGCACACAGCACACAGCCTGCTCCTCTTGGGGCTGACAGAAGAGCTCATTCTCAGTTCACTCAGTACTGCTCCTCTTTTAATTATAAGCATCATGCTCTGCTCTATAAAAGGTGTTTGAAAAATTGCACAAGTTCAAGAATTTATTTCAACTAACACTGCAAGGTTCAGGCTTGCACCTTCCCCAAAATGAAACTTCAGCATATAATTATTTCCTGCTGTATTTATAGAAGTAGGAAGCAATATACAAAATTACAGATCAAAATGTTTAAAAAAAGCCTGAAAAGCTGCCCTCTAGTAAGAATAACAGTAGGAGCTGCAGTGTGTATTATGTTGAAAATAGTTGTTGCATATTTTTAACCTCCCTCCTGCCTCGCAAGCCCCACTGACCAAGTGAAGAAAATAACCCAGTTCTTTGGTCTACCTTGATGCTTTTGTGAGAAGTAGTGCAAAGTTCTACTGAAGAAATGTGTTTACACAGTGTTTGACACACTACCTCCAAAATTAAGGTGACAGAGTCAGGAGTCACCTTTTTTGTCCTAACCTCTGTAACCATATGGAAAGGGTTTTTTTAAAAAAAACAGAATTGCATTTTCTACTATAAAAAACAAGCTTCAAACAGTGCAGCAGATTCCCAGTTAGACAGCAATAAAGCTCTACATGAGCAAAGACACGTAAATAATTAAAACATTTCAGCAATATATGCAGTGAATCTTGTAACTGCTCATTACATCAAGCCAAATCATGAGTTATTATATGTTGATTCTCCCAATGAACATGGAAGAAAACTACATTATAGCATTTTTGCAAAATGCTTTGAAGAGATCTTTTGAACTAGCTGTTTCATAGATACATATTCCAAAGATTAGTAACCAGCTAGTGGAAACTTGGTATCCAACATTAAGTATAAAGCTTTTTAGGAGCTAAAACTGAACTGAGTTGATTTTTCTTTTGGATAATGTGAGCCATTGACAGACAGTAACTAAAGCATACAGAAGACACTCACTAATCAAATAGTTTTAGCAATTGTGGAGAATACCAGGTACTACAGAACTATTTGCAGTACACTGGAACAAAGCAGGTAACAAAAAAAGGAAAGGGAGGGACAGAAGATAAATCTAATTTAGTAAGCTTTTGCAGACAAAGCAATTTAATAGCACAAACCAGAATCTGACTCGGACACCAAGAAGTGTTCTCTTGCAATCAGTGACACTTCCATTGGTTGAAACAGCAGCAGGAGCTGCTGTTACATATTCCCTTTAAACACGTTTCTGCAGAGAAGAACGTAAGAAAGGCACAACATTCCTCTTACATTTCGGAGCTGGCACAGAGACAAAGTCACAGTTGTGTCATCTAGGAGGGAACTTCTATCTCGTCCTTGCCCAAAGCTCTCACCATCTTCTAATAAAAAGCTTCAAAAAGGAGAACAAAAAAAGAATCGGGTTGTTTTATAACACAGGACTTGAGCTAGGAAAAAAATTTCTTACATCAAGCAGTTTCCTCTTCAAAATAAAGTGTTAGGTCTTAGAAGTATACTGTATTGACTCTGCATGGCATGAAACCTGCTATCAAGGGAATGCACAATCACCTTAAATTATTCAGACAGCTTTTTTGTAAAATGGCACATTTCAGGTTTTCTATAACTTTACTTTGCACACAAAGGAAGAGTTATGAGATATGGGATTAATATTCCCTTTCATTCCTTGATCTGGCACAGACCAGGACTGTCATTTACTGTGAAAAGCAAAAATAAAATATTATTATCATATGAAAGCCAGTTCCCATCATGACAAAAAACCCCAAGCAAAAGTCTGACCTTTTCTGTTGCAGTCCATCTAAGGATACAAACGCATCCAAGATAGAGAGTACACAAATTTTCCATTACATGATATTTTTAAAGTAGACCACATGAAACTGATTTTCAGAATTTAAGCTAGCATTCTCAGTGTCACTTAAGAGTTAGACTGCACTTTTAAAATTAACCCCTTATCTTCAAGATAGACAGTAAGGTGGAAAACCTTTTTCCCTCATAATTCAAAAGCACCGACATTCACCTACAGGCAAAGAAATAAGCAATCCCTCAAAAATCTCACACTAATTTTGATACCAAAATAACACTTAAAATCTATATCCACTCTTTTTTTTTAAAAAAGATATTGCATTTTGGCTGTACACATACTTCATCTGTTTTTTAAACAGAAACAGTAAATTGATATGTCTGGGCACATAATTATGCTACTAAGATCAGGTCTTAGGATTAAAACATGAATGTACTACATAAAATTGCAATACGTGCAGCAGTAAGATAAAGGTAGCAATCACTACAATGCTGTTACAGAGTTCCAAGACATAAAATGAAGCATTTTGAAAAAAAGTAGTCAGCTGATCTAGTGAATAACTGGGTTGTCCATTCACTACTGCTGCTCTGTGAAAGGGAATTCAGAATGTGAGAACTTGCTACATAACATATTAAATTAAATTACAATTACAGATATCCCTCTGAAGCACAGTGAGACATTACTACTAAAACTTAATTCTATTGGAAAGAGTGCAAAATTTAGGGACTTCCATTCGGTATTTTTCACTTCACCAGCATCTTTTCAAATTTCAGAAAGCAATACGTAGGTGAGAGATACAAGGCATTCATACAACAACCTAAATTGGGTAAGAGGGGAAGTGACAATTTCCTGCTGTTAAAGAATGCCATTTTCAGTATTTTTCCCACATACAGGTATTTAAACTAAATATGTTCTCTTGCAATCACTAGCATCCATCCATCCTTTCTCCCGCCTTGTCCTTAAGTTGCTTCTCCATCCTTACTTGGGAAGTGTGCAGACAGGTGGCTTTGATCGAATGATTTCCTTGTTGACAAGTTCTTTCTCCAAGTCTCCTCCAGCCAAACACCAGAGATAATAAACCTCTTCAATTGATCTTTCTGCTAGGTAATCATTATCTTCATCTGTTGGGAGAAATGGCACAAAAGTAAATTACAGCCTTTTAGGTAGTCTGTATTTCTTCCTACAACTCTGAACACATACTGTTGAAAAAAAAAATTCTGCTTGGAAGGTCATAACCTTAATGTGAAGTTACAGGAAAAGTGATCTTTCCTTTGCAAGTGCTCTTTAAGGAGATTTAAGGAAAGAAGCAATTAAAAAAGCAGGTATTTCTGCAGTTTGCAGTGAACCCCTCACACGAATACATTGAAGTGTGGACTTTTGCTTCCTGTGTGTTTTTAAACAAAACAAAGCAAACCAGTGTTTTGTACACAGCACTAAGACTTAAAAAAACCCAAGCGATTCCTGCTGAGTAGTCATAATCTCTCTTCCCTTCACATACCATACTCATTCTAACAAGGTATAAAATCTTTGTCTAAGGGAGATTTTCTAAACATCTCCAAGTTCATAAGAAAAAACTAATGAGGATTTAAGAGAGGTAACATTTACAACATACTTTAGTTTAAAACTTAGAAGTATATTTTAGTCCAGAACGTGACCTCTTTTACAAAGATCTTGTTTTCCAGTACTTCCAAAAATCATCTGACGCTATGACCTAGCAGAATCCAATTACCAATAAGTGGAAAAAAAAAATGACCTTATACCTGCACATGTCCAAATTCTAAAGACAAAAGATGACACTGCTTTTGCAACATGCATTTGAATACTAATGTTATTTTTTCCCTGAGACTGAAGCACAAAATTAAGATTTCACTCCTCTGATTTGCACACATCCCTCAAAACGTTTGCCCATATCTCTGTCCATTAAACAACTTATTGTGTTAATGTAGTGTTGTAACATTTAATAGCCTCTGTGAATAATTTTTTGGAGAGAAAATGCAATAACATTTTATTTTCCTTCCCCCTCTAATGATATTTATCCCACCACCTGCTTTTACCTTTACATAATTGACTTATGTCTTCAGGAAGTGTTAAATTAGCACACCTTGGAGAAGATGAGAACAGACCAGCAGGTTTGTGGAAGGGAGGATATAGTGAGGATACTTCACTGAACAAACTGTCATGTAGCAATTCCTCTGGAGTTGGCCTTAAATTAAGAGAAGAGGATAAAACAATCAGAGCAAAGTGCTCCCAAAAATGTTGCATTTCAGCAGAAAGGTCCCCAGTAATAAATATTAGCAAGTTACTTCAAATGATATTGGATTTCAGAAATTTTAATAGCAAAACATGTCTACCAATGTTTTTCAATTCATGCAGCTAGTCTGTTTACAGCCCAAATTCAGACCTCTAATTCTTCTCTTTTATACACTGAAAAGCAGAAAACTGGGAATTTCTTATAGGTAGCCCAAATGCCAGTATTGCAAAAAAAGGTTCAGCAACAGTTCTTCTAATTTCATAGTAACCCACAGAGTTTATCAGGCCCTTGGACTGAATACTTGCCTCTTAGAAGGCTGGAATGTAAGGCATTTCTTCAGTAGAGTGATAGCATTTTCAGAAAGGTCCTGGAAGAGAAGAAAAATATGGAGGAGGTCTGTTTATTACTGTCTTAATTCAGCAAGTCACTTGGCTCATACTTAACTTTTAACATACAGGCTATTCCTTTGAGGGCAATACAATTTCACACCTATGCACATGAGGTTAGCTGTGTGAGACCAAAATGCTGGGGAAGCAATTCTTTTCACCTTCCAATCCTACATTTGATTTAGGGGAAAAAAAATCCAAAAAATTTGCAATGTGTGCAGCTTTTTACTTATTTTTTAATTTAGATATTCTGTACCCTGCTGGAAACAATGCAGTACCCGACAATTTCCTTCTGCTAACATTCAGAACCCTTTCATATAATGTACCAAAATATACAGACACTAACATTTGGTGATTATTTTCGTGGGTAAGGAAAAGTTGAACAATATAAATCTACACTATCAGAATGTATAAAGTGGACCAGATAGGAGACTTAATTTCTGGAACAGAAATACTTAATCACCAAAACTTTAAAGAAAATTTATAACTTATTAAACTACTGTGAGAGCATTAACATTTACTGAGACTGACAGCAATTTTAGGAAAGAATATTGCCAGTACTGGCTATCTGAAAGGATCTAAGATATGTAGATTGGACTTCAAAATTCTTAATCAGATTACAATACAGTTAGTGACCAAATGAATTAAAAAAAAAAAGTGAAATACTATGCAACAATAATAAAATACTCTGGATAAGACAGCATGGAAGAGCAAACTAGTTTCACAAACCTTAATAATATCAAGGCAACCATGTTCTTCAGCCAATACAGTTACAATATCATCTACACAGCCTTTGAAAAACAAAGGGAACAATAAAAATTTACAGATTATTAATAAAGTGATACCAATTAAACAGGATATCAGATAAATATTCACTCCAATAAAAAGCACTTAATTTTGGCTTTTTATTGACACTGCCACATCACTTGAAAATGAATTACCAAAATCAGAAACGAAAATTATTGTAACCTATGCAGACAGAAGCCTAGAAAAGTTAAGTAGCACATCTAAGCTAACAGTGAAAATCTTTTTACAGGCCTAGAAAATCCAGAGTGTCAGTCTCTGCCAAATAAAGTAAAACAGTCTTTCAACTCATAAATAAAAAAATTAAAAGAAAAAAAATCCTTGGAAGAACTTAAGGGTACCTACAAGAATCTTGAAGTCATTTTTCCCTCTGTTGCTCCTTGCAGATAATACTAGCAGTATTTTAGAACTTCCTGTCATTATTTAATTGAATAAATAATTTCCAAGTCATGATGTGAATACTTTTCAGTGAATAAACCAACAACTTTCATTCAGATTGAAGTGGATGGAGATGCTTCAGGAAGCCTTGTTACCAAATCCCCAAAACAGTCGGAATTTCAGCACTCAAGCACTAACTGCTGAATGAAAAATATGTTTCTCCTGACAGCAATTAATTTTAGCAGTATTGCTATTTGCTCCAGATAATATTAACTTACTGTTAAAGCTTCCAATTGCAAATTCATGCCTTTCCCCTTATACATAAACACCACCAGAAATGAAGTTTTAAAAGCCACAAGAATAGTCCCACTTCTGACTCATCTACATTAAGCAAAAATTCCACGTGTACAGTGATGTTTTACAGTTTGAAGGTGAAACCACAGACAAAAGCCTGGGTTCACTAAACACTTCTCAGTTCTCTTTATTTCTGTCTCCTTATTTGAGTCCTGCTTCTCCCTGCTTGGCCATTACTACTCAGGCACTGCTAGTGTGGGGACGGCTTTCTTCAGTGGCATCAATTCCTAACTCATTTCAGAAAGCCCCTGCAACACAAACCAACAAATAACCATGAAAACAACCATCATTCTTCAGCATGTTTTCTTTTCTTTTCTTTTCTTTCTGTTAATAGTTTGCCCTTACTGTAACACTCCCCCAGCTCTTCCCAAGTCTTTTTTCCCTGGCATCCAGCTCTGTACTTTCCCTAGAGAAGCAACATGCTACAAATGCCTATTTAAATCTGTAGATGAAAGATGACAAAGGTGAAGTGCTTTAGGTTTGAGCATAATAAGCTGATTAGTCTGCAAAGCTCTAATCATAGAGCTGCTTGGAAATTTGAAAAATTGATTTTATGCTACTTACCTAACATAAGTATAAATTTCAATCTTTCTGCTATCTCCAAACTCTGAAATAATTTTCTCCCCTAAACAAATAACAAAGTCAAATTACAGTTGAATTTGAAAGAAACAGCAACTACATAAAAATATTTAGATAACATTGTATCCCATCTATACACAAAACCAGTGAAATAAGCTTCTACATGTGAATTTTAGACGTATCAAAACCATCTGCAAGAACAAAAAACCTTATTTACCCCAACTATGGCAGAACCATTTCACGCTATGATACAGTAAAAATGTATAATTGATAACTTCTCTCAAATGGAACAGCCTTGCAGTCAAATTCTTGTGGCTCCACAGGCAACTATCCTCCATGGTTAACACATATACCAAGCATCCTATTCCTTGAACAACCAGTACTGTCCAGGTAGGAGTGCTAACATATTCTGATATTTGGGTTTGGGGGACAGGCAAGGTGTCATTAACCCCACGCTCAAGGACAATCAAATAAATTAAACTATTCCCCCAGAGTCAAAATCAAGAGAATTTTTCTTTTACATACCATGCAAAGCTCAAACAGTATTACACCAAGAGACCACACATCTGATTTAGGGCCGGAAGGCAGAGGTTTCTCACACTGAGTGTGATCACTTGGTTTGCCTATTCCCTGTGCAATTACTTCAGGTGCCAGATATGATGGGTACCTAGAAAGATGCAGCAACATTAGATACTATCCTGTCTGTCCCAAAAGTGTTCCTATTACATAATTATTTGGCATTCTGAGAAACCAGAATACTGACTATTTCATTCAGTCAAAATCTACACATTGCAGCAAAGCTTCACTCCAGCATAGTGTTTACTACATAAAAGGTCAAATCCCAATCACTAGTTCTGTCTTTTTGTGAAAGGAAACCTCAGCTTTAAAAGTAGTATGTTTACATATCTTAGGGAAAACACACATTGAGTTTCAGCATTGGTATATTAAATAAGTGTATCCTAGACTCATACTTGGGGATGGTGGCAGTATTCTCCACTGATAGTGTATTCCCATCAAATAACTTTTGAACTTGCAAAAAAAAGTAACAAAAAGTGTTAAGGACATATATTACCTTCTACTAGATAATTTAGAAATAGTATTATCATTTTTCTTTTTATCAACAATTCACTGTAATACCTAAAAAAATCTACAGCCATGTTTTGAAAGGAAACATCCGTTTCTTTTGGCCATGTATTTAAGAATCAGCTTGGTATTTCATTTGAAAATGACATGACACCTCAAAAAACCCAAAAGTGACAAAAACCTCACTGCAACAAAGCAGTGGTTTGTAGTACAGTATGATCACTTGAAAATAAATCACAAAATTATAAAGAGACAGAAAGCCTACACTGATGGGCAATAGCAAAGTACTGATAGTGCATTTTCCTAGATTTGAAGTTAGGAATCCAAGTCACAGGGAACTATCAGTATCTGAAATAGAGAAATCTAGGGAAATCTAGGCAAACCTAGGGAATAAAGACTGACATCACAGACTTATGGTAACCTGCTGGCATGGTACCCCTTCTCTACTTTTCATTCATCTCACCTAGTCAGATGACAACCTCTTTAGTGACATTATCAGAAACTTTTGTATAAGGGGTGCTCCAAACATCCTGTATTTCCTGAAAAAATACATCTCTGATACATTTATACTGTGTAGCTAAATCCTTACCCTATAGGAAAATCAACATCAACACCTTGAGCAGTCATATGGTAGAGTCCAAATTTTGCCAACTTCACATGTCCCTGAAAAGGGAAAAATAAACAATCAAGAGCAGCAGAATCCAACACTGGAAGAATCTGTGTTTAAGTTAAAAAAGTTAAAAAAATTAAAAAATCATTTCAAATTGCATTAGCTGACAGAGGACAGAAACCTATAAAAAGCACTCTTTTACATTTCTGGCTCATCTATTATGCAGAAGTTCACTGCAAGTTAAAGAGGCGCTTATTTCTAATGTTTTTACTTCCCAACAGTATTAAATAAATCACTTTGTTTGGAACACATCATAACTTTTTAAGTTACAGTATATTTTCAGTAATTGAAAAGGCTTAAATACTCCACTGAACATTTTTCCTCTTTGAAAACTGTTCAAAATCCTGTTTGACTCTTAGAGCTCCTTAAACACGACCACTATTCCCTCAACTCTTCCCCTTACCCAGCCTTGCTTCTGTAGACCTCCCATCAACTCACTACTATCTTGCTCTCCTTAACTGTATCAATACCTATTTCAAAGAAGCAGTTTTTCTAGGTACTTTCTTTCTATTTGTGAAGACAGAAAGCTAACGACAAAACAACAAAAAGTTAGGCACAGAAGTTAAACTGAAGCCTTATTTCTGCTGCATTTTGAATTGCACTCAGCCAGCCTCCAGATGGTGCAACAGAGAAGGCTACATCAGAAAGCTTTCAAAGGGCAGGAGAGAGCTTAGAAGTTTATTGTCTTACAGCCCTCTCCTGTTCTTTTATTGATTTTAGGAGTATCTTAAAATCCTAGAGTACTTTTGCATGTTAGAGCATTATTATGATTTTCATTTGTTTACAAGCATATAAAAATATACGTGTTCCTTATTTTTGTCCTCTTCTTTCTCTTTGCCCTCTAAGGGGAGGATCTAATTATTCCACCTAAACTGAGTAAAAAAAGAATGGCTAGAGGAGTTACGCAGACAGGTTAAACTCTTTAGCACTTGGTTCTGATGAAGAAATTGCTCCAAGTACAATAGTACCTATTAATTGCTCTCAACTTTTATGAACAGAAGTTATATTCCACACTGCCAACTCAACAGTCTGTGATAACAGAACAGATACTTAAATTTGAATAATTTAACATGAACAAAAAACTATCTTTATATCTTAAAAGTCAAGTATCATATCACCATGGAACACAAGAAATATTATTGACAGGTAATTAGCCATAAGAAGTATTTTTCTATTCAAACAGCTAGGAAGGTCTTGTAACTAATTACAATGATGACAAGTAGACTTAGATTACCACTTTGAAAAGAAAAGGGAGAAACAGTGTGTTTTGGGATAGAAGAAAATAGAAAAACAAATTCTGAAATACATTTGAAACATGGGAAATGGAGGAAAACTGTAGTTTTAAAAAAATAAAACCGACAACTTTCCAGATATGCATTTTTTTCCCTATTGGAAGGACTGTGACCATCCAGTCTCCATCTATGACACAGCATGGCATGTGTTAGCAGCAAACAAACCCATAGATTTATTTCTGTAGCTGTACCTTTTGATCCAAAAGAATATTGCAAGGGGAGAGTGCTCGGTGGACCATTCCATGTTTATTCATATATTGTAAACCTTGCAAAACCTCATATGCTATGCATAAGATCTTTGAAGAACTGAAAAAAACCAACCAAACAAAAACATGTTATAGTGAATGTTTTCCTTTTTAATCTGTAAAATTGTAGTGTTCCACAGCTATTCCAAACAAAAGCGAGACATTTACAATTCCAGAACAGTTTAAGGGATCAGCATTGACTATAGAGGCATATGTTCAGTGCCATACACACCCCAAGCACACACATATCCTCAAAATCCCACAACTGGTTTTTTTCGCCCTGAAATTGATCCTTGAGAAGTGTAGAAAATGCTGACAAAGTACAGAATACTCTCTGCAATAGAAACTCACCTTATCAGGGAAAAAAAAATCTCAACCCTCCCTTATTTTTATTTGCTCTTCTCAAGTATCCTACTGATATTCATAAAAAAGTTCAGCTGAACAAAAGTTTTTGAAACTCAGATGTTAGCTAGAGCTTATCCAGAAGATAGCATAGAGGCCTGACTAGATGTTGTGGGTTGACCCTGAGTTGATGGACAGTTTTTTAGACTAATGACGCTTCTCGCAATTTACCTATTTAAACCACGTGGAAGGGGCGGGACTCCCTCTTTCGTTCCGGCCGGCCTGCGGGAAGGTCGGGGGCGAGGGGGGCTCCGGGCCCGGCTGGGCCGGAGCTCCCGGCTCTTTCTTTTTCTCCTTTTCTTAACGCCGCAGCACGAACTCTGAGTTAGCAGTGAAGAGAACTATCTTAGAGCTGCAAGCACTTGAAGCCAGCTATGAACTGCCTTACGGCTAAACTTATCCAGCGCGGCCTTCTCGGGACCGGCGGGTCCCTTTCTTTGCTCAGGGCGGAGCTGGCGGAGCCAGCGAGAGCCAGCAGAGCCTTCTGTTTGCAGCCAGAACACTTCGTGTTGAACTGAAGAACACACCATGCAGCCAGCAGCACAAAGAGAGCGAGGCTTTTTTTTTTTTCTATTATAAAGCCTGAACAAGAACACTCTTTAACATGGCGGCTTCAAAGTCAAAGAGAAAGAGAAAGAGAGATGTTCTACACCACAGCAAATTGTTTCTTTCCGGGCGGATTTTGCTGCTGGTGGCAGTTTGGGAACCACGTAAAGCAAAGAAAAACCCTTTTTCCCTTTAAGCATAAGAAAGAAACTTTTAAAACTGCAACTCTGACTAAAATCCCATGTTCTGTTATCTTTTGTGCAAGCTGAGTGAAAAAAAAAAGTGCTGGAGGGAGGGGAGAGGTTTGTTTTAACTTTCTTAGGTTTTTTTTCTTTCTCTTTTAATTCTGTTAGTAATAAAACAGTTTCTTTGTATCACAAATGTTTAAAGTTTGTGCCTGCTTTGTTTTTTTTTGTTTCTTTTAATTCTTCTATCTCACACAAAAAATCAGTAAGTAATCCATATTCCAAACCAAATTCAACCCGCTACACTAGATCATACCTATAATCTTCAGCAATCTCAAAACCTAAAATAAGAAAAAGAAAGGGCAGAAGACTGCATTTTCAGCACATCTTGTTTTACAGCCTTGGAAGTATCAACCTTACCATGTTCATAAAGAAACTTACCATCCAAAGCATTTTGACATAACTATGTATTTTGACTAAAGTTACCATTTACTCAAAAGACTGATAGCCTTAAAGAGGAGTTTCTGTGAATAAGCCATCAGGAATTTGTACCAGATCACCAGTAACAGGCTTCCAAAGTGCACCCAAAACAAGAACAAAAGGCACAGTTCTCATGTCACCCAGAGAGATTCCATTTAACTCTCTACTCTTCCTCATTCTGTCCACTCCTCCTCAGCCATTTCAGGTCTTTTTTGTATCTTTTCCTCTACAGGCACTGGTTTACATAACATCCAAAAAGCAAAGCATATCTACTTATAAAGACTTAACTTTACATTCCATGTTTTTTTTTGTATTTCATTGTTAAATAATAACATACACTAGCATTCTGGAAGATATTCACCACCTCCTCTCGCTTAGTAAAAACTTGTGCAACAGCAAAATGTGGAGGAGTATCACAGACTGATGACAGTGACAAGCCAGCTGTGTGACTAAACACCAAAATTGCTTTATTCAACTTCATCAGCTGCTATTCATACCTGATGTAATGACAAAACTTTGTCACAGGAGTAAATAGGTAGATTTTGACAAACGCTACACTTCAAACAAATTCTGAAACTAGTGCAACATAGAAATTCTGAAAAAAGCCATGACTAAGTTACCCTGCATGGAGCTATCCTCTAGGTCCTCACCTTTCTCCTAGGAGAGCTCTGTACTAATTTGCAATAATTGTGAATATACACTTTTAAGATAAATTTTAAGCACAAAGGGAATCTGTTCTAACATATGTTCATACTGCTGTATCTTAGTCATAGTACTCGAAAGTGATTCTGAAGGTCTTAACAATTTGACCAAAACCTCACGGCTAATAACCACAAAACCAACCAACCATCTAGCTCCTCCCTCCCTACTACCTCCCACCTCAAGTTAAATATTACACCACAGCATCAGACACTATTAGCTGTGTACCTTTCCTCTCAGTCATTCTTGGGCAGAGATACAAATGTGGTAAAAACATTACCTTAGAAGTCTTCAGCTTCCTTGTATATTTTTTTGCCTGCAATGCAAATACTTATAATAATGGTGGCAAACAGAATCCCCTCTCTCATTTTCTGCACAGCTTTGCAAAACAAGACATAAAAAAAAAATGATGGAATATTCATGTTGCCAGTAAGGAAACAATTGCATGTGAACAATTAGTACATCATGAGGTATTTTAGCCTAAACATTGTTTCTCTGTGTTAAAAAACAGAAGTAAATATGGCACATTGAAAAACCAAAAGTAACTACTAGAAGTGCAATTTGCTGGCCGCTTGCCGGCGGCATGCCGTGCGCTCTGCTGGCACCAGGGGGCCTCAGCCAACCATTTATTTTCCGTGTTCTCTCGCAATTTATTAAAACCTCCCCCCAAGAACCCGGGATTCTTTGCTCTTTAAGATAAACCCTTCACGTCGTCACAACGACCACGAACACACTAGAGATAACCATTTTTCAATGTGCATTCAATGCTCAGTGCTCTTAAACTCTTGATGCCACCCTGCCGGGCAGAAGCGTTGAGCCAAGTACCTAATGCTGGCCCTTCAGGAACGAGGGAACTCTGTGTAACAAGCTCTGCATTGCACTGCTGCACATTGTGTAGTTGACATTTATTAGGGAAAATGCACTGTGTGGTTACAACCTATGAGATTTGTATTTAATCACAAAGAGCCTGACAACTACTCTTACACAACTACACTTACTGCTGTTACCAAGCCCAAGAGACTTCTCTCCTTTAAACTCCCCATGGCCAAGTTCAGCAGATGTTCCCAGCCTCACTGGAGATCACTACCAAGGCTGTCCCCTTGCTTCCGTGGGTCTCAGCTCTATCCCAGTTTCTACAGCCACTGTCAACACTGCAAGCACTGCACCAGCCTTTGGCAAATGCAGACTCATAATGCCGCTTCCAGGCTTCAGGTAAACTTGACCTTTCAAAAGCCCCCCACAAATAGAAAAAGTGTTATAAATGAGGAGGACACTTATAAAAATCCAATGTTGGTGGCAAGCTCAGAGCAGATTCAGAAACTTTTTCCCAATTAGCTGGAAACCTGTTTTTCAGTAGATTAGCTAGTGTTGAACTATGATAGATGTAGCCCTGTTTAGCGACTGGGCCTCTTGTGCTGCAGAGGTACCAGCATCCTCCTTTAGCAGGAGGTGGAGGGAAAAAACCAACGGCAAAAGTACTAGAAACAACACAGGAGATAACGTGGCCAAATGTAAGGGTGGCCAGGTTTGACACCAATCATGCCACACCATTAACCTAAGGAGAGCCATCATGACAGTTGTGTGGCATGAAGCAGCCTCTTCATCTCAGGAGCTGATGATCATGGCTGTGACTTCAAATTACAGTGAAGCAAATCACTCCCCTGCTTAAGGCAATACTGCAAGATGCAACAAGTAAAAGCATGGAAGTGTGAGATACACTGGAGTTTCCTAACTCTTCCAACAAGACGTGCTTTAAGGTTATTTTTCTCTCCACCAGCAAGAAAGGGAACAGAACTTTCTTTGCAAAAGGAACACACATTCAAGGAACTGTCTGCATTTTTATCCTCAGTCTGGATAAAAACCTATTCAGCTGCAGCCTAGTCAACTAGGCCTCTGAAAAGCAGTTCTCTTCAAGTGAAAGGATTGCATACAGCTATAAAATCAACCTGGTTAAATTTAATGATTCTCCTGGTTTGGAGAAGAAACATAGCCATGAAAAGAGGTCATTTTGTGTTCCTTCATACTAGAGATCATGAATTAAAAGACTGTAAGGATTAAAATCAATACCAGGTTTGGTGCTATAACTTGAATGCATAGAAAAGGAAGCACTAATGAGAACTGTATTCCTCCCTCAGATTCATCCTGTAAGTAGGACAAGGAAAAAAAAATCTCTACAAGTTGATACGAGCAAGTTCAGCCAACAGTACAAAACCCAGCATGGTTAAGAGAGGCATGTGCATGGCATTTGCGGGGGGAGAGAGAAGGGAAGTCGACTTAAAAACCCACAAAAAGGAGGATTGTTTTATTACCTCCAGAACTTGTCAGACCAAAAGCTATACCAGACAAATGACTAATTTCCATGCTGTAATAGTACACAGGTGGCTGCATTGTGACTTCACAAAAAACATTAACTTTTCCAACAAAAAACATTAACTTTTCCATGTAGCAGCCAGCCTGATCTCCAGTCTGCTGAATTCTTACTGTTAAGGACACAAAGCCATTTTCTGGAAGTTTACTTCAGGAATAATAAACCTAACCTGTCAGGAAACAGATGTTTTAGCAGAGTTTCAATCTCTTGTGGTTCTGCAAACCCACAGATGAAATAATCTGATTACTTAGGAGACTGTTGTCACTTTTTGGATTCAGACGGGTGCAGTGGGGAAGAAAAAATTCTAAGTGCACCCACTACACTCCCTGATCTGACTGAGAAGAGCTTCTGAGCCAGGGTCAAAGTGAAAGTACTAGAAGAAGCTGGCATACCCAGAGTCTTATCTTTTTCAAAAGGATCAGATTTTAGCAGAGAGAGTGGGAAAGATGGATTTATTGAGAACCAAGTAAAGACAATAAGCCCTGAAAATAATTAGGGGATTGGAGAGCTAAGAGTGAGCATACTCACCCAATAGTGACTGAGCAGTACCTGGGAAGAAACATCTAAGGACAACTGCCCAAGCCACAGGTCAACATAAACACAATATTAAACAAAAAAAACCGGAAACATTTAGAAATCAAAACTTTATGACAAAAATGTGGTATGCTGAATTCCTGCTAAAATAACCCCAACAATATTACCTATATATTATTCAGTTTGAGTGGTTATTTATTAACTTATTATTTGTGATTAATGGGAATGATAATGCAGCTGCCTGTAGAAGAGGGAACTGGACTCTAAGATAGGATGCTCTAGGTGCATCTAGGACAATTTCTTGCAACTAATTTTTTCCATTTTAGACAAAATTAGTGGTCTTCCAAACCCTAAAACAGTCATACTAGCTCAGACCAAAAACTATTTGAGACCACTATCCTTTTTCCAAAAAAAAAAAAAAAAAAAGGCAGGCAGATGCCTAGGAGAGAGGGAATACACAGCAAACATATTAAATTTTCTTTGGTATTCTCCTGCCTTCTAACTTCTTCTAATCCAAGCTTTTTTTCTGGGTGAAACAAAGGTTTCCTTCCTAAGCATCATGTCTTATAATAACACCTACTAGCTCTCTGTGGCAATTCACAGCCACCAAGAATTCTATTGGTAAAATCTCCCTGCTATTTCATCATTGCTTAACTCTGGAGCAGCAAAAGCAGTTGTGGAAAAATGCATTTGACAGCCAGCAGCATGGTAGCTGCTACATACACCACAGATTACTGGAGGGGAAAAAAACCTACTTCATGCATGACATATTGAACACTTAAGAACAAGAGGACTGCAGATCACACAGTTGGAAATCGGAGATGGGTGGGTTTGGGAGGCTTGACTTATTAAACTGTATGATTAAAAAAATTCCAGCATGAGAAAAGAAACAATGAAAAGAAGAGATAAATTTTCAGCATTCATGTCAATATCATGGAAGTTACAGGTTCACCCAAGTTTCTTTTCCTCCAGTTTAAAGAAAAAAATCTATGCCAACCCACACACAAACTCACTCCATTATCTTTAAGAGAAGTGCATTCATGGCATTAACTGGAAATACATCTTCTCCATACTTTTTCAGTGCTACAAGAGTTTAATAAGAATGAGTAATTTGGTATCTCAAAAGAGTTTCCTGTCTTCTTACTGTGTCCAGTCCTACCTTCTCCTAGACTACGTCATCTCCCCTTGTGATGACTGCGACCCAGGCAGAGACAGCTACGATAGTGCAGGTAATCAGAACACAGTGATGTACCTGGACAGCAGGACAGGAGCAAAAACAACAGGCTGGAAGCAAAGTGAAGGCAGGAGCAAAATCTTGGGGAAAGGAGCAATATTTCTGGCTGTTACAAATACATCTGTGGTATTTTTAGCTGGTTATGGCCAGCTGCAAATTTCATTTCCTTTTATGCTTTTGTATAAGTCAACACAGAGCTCCCAATCCAGTTTGTAGAAGGAATAAAGCTGTGCCTGGAAAGAATGACAGCGCATTAAGTACTTAATGGACAATTTTGAGTAAGAATGTTTCACGAAGTGAAACGAACAGAGGCCCCACCAGAATGTGAAAACAACACAGGACTGGTATCAGATAGCAAGCCTCCTTGTCATCTACTTAACTGTACAGAATCCCGAAATTTTGTAGGTACTATAGATATGTATGTGGATTAGTATGAAGTCGTGTTTCTCCAGTGCAGTGGCAATTTAAGGAAAGAGGAAATCGATAACAAAAACAGGAACCAGAATTATTTTGACTTCTCTCAGGAAGGGAGAGTAATACCAAACAGGGTAAGATTATGTTGATGATACCATGTTGCTCAGTTTCTCTTTCCTCAGACTTACAGTTCATTGGTACATACATAGCAATGCATGCTTAAGTAAGTCCTGTATTAAATCTGTGCATCTTGTTCTAACACTGTAATATTCCTGTAAAAAGTAAACTCTAGAGGAAGAGAACCTCAATGACAAGGAGTCTTAAGAAGCTTATGGCACTGATACACAAGAGCAAAAACACGGGTTCCTTTTCCAAAGCAGAGTGTCAGGCAGGGTCTGCCCTGAGGAAGCACACCAGAGCAACACAAACCAGCAACGTCATCAATCACTACCCCTGAACTTGTGAAACTAATACACATTTGGAATCCAGGAAGAAGATTCATCACAAAAAATTGTGTCTGTTCAAAGTGAAAGGGAACCAGGTTGTGAACAGATGTAATGTTTCTGAACTCATAAAAGTGACAATATTTCAGTACAAGCAAAACTATAAAACAAAGAAAATGACATTTGCAGTTAGTTCCATTACTGCCAACAATGTGGATAGACTGGTTAGGAGTGGTGTGGCCAAGTGGTTCAGCAAATGATAAAGTTTGGGTACGATCCCAGCTGAGACAATCACTACGCTGACCTCAAGAAAGCCATCTGACCTCCTTATTCCTCAATCAACCAGCTGGAAAACTGGATAGAAAGCAGAACTGGGTTGAAAACCAGATGTGCAGATAAATTGGATCTTCCTGGGTAAATAAATTACAAAATACCCTATATAGAACATGAAGAGTTTGATGCAGGTGGGAATGGTTTATTTAGCACTTTATTACGTGTTTGATTAAAAAATGGCACTGGGGACCAAGATTGTAAACACTGCCAATTTACTTGGAAATGCATTCACAGTATCAGAATGAAATGAACTGGAAGAGAATGCAACAAACAGAGAATAAGACACACACACACAAAAAGAATTTTATAGACAGAGTCCTCAGAAGTCTCTAACTCATGCACAAGGTTATTTCACACAGGATATCTTCAACAACCTCATACTGCTCACCTGAGGAAACTCAGAAAGTCCTTTCATTCCTTTTTTAAAGTTCTAAGGTACAAGTATGACTTTAAAAGCAACACAGATGATGTTACACTTTTATGAAGGTCTCAGCTTGTAATGTACAATAAAAGTCCATAAAACAACAGATGAAGGCACAGATAAAGAACAACTTCATATATAGAGCAGATTGAAAACAAATTTTTTTATCAGACAGGTAATTTTTCAGATCATTATCACTCTGAATGAATTAAGTCATAAACCAAATATTTTCAAACATTGCACCTTGAATTCCTTTAAGACATCCAGCACTCATCCCAAAAAAATGGGAGAGGAAATGAAAAAAGTAGTTTTGAAAAGTAAGTACACCTTATAAAGCATTATTTTAATGAAACTTCTAGTGCCACCCTGTTAAATGCACAGAACGGGAATGACAATCCATATTCCCAGTTTTTGATCTCGCCCCTGATTAACTTCTAAAAAGTTTTTTTTGCATCTTAGCCTCAGCTGACTCATATGTAAAACATGCAATAGTGATACTTTCTACATTGGACCAAAAAGTGCAATGAAATAAATGATTTCAACCACTAGATACAAAGATTAGGTAAAGTAGCCCTGATTTAAAACCCCATCAGAGACTTCACATTCTTATCATTGACTATACACTCTGAGCAACATAATAGAACTAGATACACAGTGATGGGTCCCTAACCTCCTTATACAGAGACAGATTCCCTCATTCTTACTGTGGCCCCCTAGGTGGATCAATAAAACCTGATCAATGAAAAGTTTTAAAAGAAAAGCTGAAAATGAAGTGAAATTATTGATGCAGTTAACGCTGTTGCAGCTGCGGGGCAGTATGAACTGAACTGACAGCTCTAGAAATCATAACTTAGCTAACAATAAATAATGCTGTCCTTGCAGTCAGAGAGGATTGATTTTTTTAAAATTAATTTCTGCAGGCATCTCTATGAGAGGATTAAGCATTATTAACAAGCTGCTTTCCTAATTAAACCCCTTCTCCCCCATTTTATAAATTTGCAATAGAACTTTCAAAGCTATGAACAAATCTTGCAGCACTGCACAGATCTTTTCCCAAAGCCAGGCACTCCATGGAGATTAGATGTTGCAACAGTGTTATTTTAACAAATAACTTGACCATAACATATCTAAAAAGAAATAAAAAATCTAAATATTTAAGGTGAAAAGCCTACCTAGGCATGTTTTAGTGTTAGCTCAAAAACTCTATATCCCTGTATCAATAGTACAGACACTGCTAAAAAGTGAAACAGAACAGAAAGTTTCAAAAGAAGAACAGCCTGCAAATCCAAGTGATCAAAGGGACATTACAACTAGGCCAATAAGCAATGGTGCTGTTAGAAATTTCATAGCTAACAACTAATCTTGCAAAAGCCATTAGGAAGTGCATCACTTTGATCTATAAACCAGTACACATCATCACAACAGGCAGGAAACACCTATCTAGAGAGGTAACCATAAAGTTACGTGTAGACAAAGCAGATGCCTGTGACTATAAATTAGAAATTTATCCATCAGCCTACAATTAAGACTAAATTTTCTTCAAAGTGACATGAGAAATACGATCACCAAAGAGGAAAACAGAGAGGGCTACAGTTGCATGTAGGAGAAATCCACTCACCAAAATATGCCAGATTAAAGGGCAAGAGAAGCAGAACCAACTGTAAATATGCAGTACATACTCCCAAATATATAGGTAGGATGGCTGGCATAACATAAAACAAGCAGTACTGGAAATACAGGAAATCACACTTCGCAAGGGCTGGACAGTGCTGATTACATAAAAATACCAGGCATTAGATAAGAGTAGAAGAAAGATCAGTTCGTGCTTGACTTGAAGAGCTCTCAGACTTTATCACCTTGACTTCTAGGAACCACCAAGTGCCACAGGTGCCTCTGTTGACTGTACAGCACCAGCTCTGTGGTATTGGATACTCACAGCTAATTTACAGTAAGTATCAGTTTTGAGTAACAATACAGATGAGCTAACCTTTAGAAAGATGTGTACTGCTAACAAATGACATCAAAATTTTAAACCTTAAAACTAGCCTGATCTGCCAGCCTTCTAAACACTCCCATCACAACAATTACCAATGCCCAGGTACCTATCTAGTTATACACCCAAGAAGAGAATATCCATATGCACAGAAGAAACAAGTCTCAAACCACAATGACGTTAGAGATGTTTGCAAGCATATCAATGCATCTAAATAAACCAGCTGTCTGATCCCTAATTAGTGACAAATGCTCCCTTGAAGACATTGCTCAGTAGTCCAAAAGCAAGAACTTGCACTTTAGAAAATAAAATCCCTTTCTAGAAGGATGCACAATAAAGCAAGTCTTACAAGTGTTCACTCTTCCTTTTTTTTTTCCTTCCTAAAAGCAGGATGAAGTGTCAAACATTGTATTTTGTTAGAATAACCATATACTAACCACATCTTGTTCTCACATTCTACAGCAATTTTTAAGCTAAACACAACTATCATAAATCAACATTAAGATTAATAATGTGCTTTAAATCCCCTAAGATTTGCACAGGACAAATTTGACATATGGTTTTTCAGCCATTAACTCATTAGTAGTAATTTGCTCATTAATGCAGAATGGAATTTTAACATGATCCTTACACAATTCCTTGCAGAAATATCTTTGCTGGATGAAGCCACCCTCCTGCTGAGGATGGTGTTTCGTCTGTTTGAAACTCAACATCCTCTTTCACTAGAAACTGTAGACTCAAAACTCTCTAGTGCTTTTGTTCTCAATTAACTCAGCATAACTCATCTTCAGCTCAAGATCTTTAATACTGCTTTTAGCATGGAAATTTGTATGAAGTGTCTACAAGAAACTACAGAAAAAGCATAGTTGAACAAAAGGTTGAAATAATCATACTTTTTCCCCATCAACAGACTTTATATTGTCATGGTCTAAGCCCAGCTGGAAATTAAGCATCACGCAGCCACTCTCTCAACCTCCCTCTCTCCCTGCCACCTCAGTGGATTGGGAAGAAGAATCAAAGTAAAACTTATATGTTGAGATAAGATGAGTGTCATAATTGGCAATAAAGTAAAATACAGTAATAATGGTAAATGATAATAATATTTCTAATAAAAAGGGGAAAACCAGCGATGCACAGTGCAGGTGCTCATCACCCACTGACCGATGCCAGACCCCCTTCCCAGAACCAGGTAACTCCCCCCAGCTGATGTGCTGGGCATGACGTGGTGTGGAATATCCCACCGGTCAGTTTGGGTCACCTGTCCCAGCTCTGCTCCCTCCCAGTTTCTTTTGTGTACCTCCTCACCGGCAGAGCATGAGCCAAGGAAAGAGGTCCTCGACTCAGGATAGACATGACTCAGTAAAAAACCATAACATCAGTGTGTCATCAACACCATTCTCATTCCAAATCCAAAACACAGCACTGTAACAGCTACTGAAAGGAAAATAACTGTACCCTAGCTGAAACCAGGACAATGATATACAGCTATCATATCTACATTTTAATAGCAAGAGGCAGAGACTTCCATAACCTCAAAGAGTAGGAGTCTTCTCTTTTCTTTTTATTCCTGGAAAAGAAGATAAGAAACAAGCGTGCACTCCCTGTTATGTTTCACATGTAAGGAGGAAACACATATGTGTTCTGAAATGTCTTTGTGCTGCCATCAAACAGTGCAGCCAACTATACAAGCAAAGAATTTGGTTCCATACCCAAAAAGATCACTCAAACATCAAGAGCAACAGTGTTCACCTCAAATGCCTCATGCAAGCTGCACCCCTTTTCCATTCCAAACAACTGTTTCCTTGTGAGAGGAAAGGCAATCACAGGAGACTACCTATGCTAAAAGGAACACTACAGGAAGATTTGCAGTCAGGCTAAAACTTACTTACAGAAATAAACCAGTACTTCTATATGACGAAAAGCATAATTGGACAATATCAAACAAGTCCAGACTAACAGATTATCTTTCATCGTAGCTTTGCAAGTAAAGCATTATCAAGAAAGTAAATAAAAAGTCTACAGACACTAAACGCCCAAACTACAGAACTTCACACATGCTTAGGAGGAAAAAAACTTTAAAGTTTGTTTATTAATGCTACTTCATTTTACTATTACATAATTTATCCTTGCCAAATTCAGCCTTATTATGATATATGGATTTCTTATGTGAAATTCCAACACGGACTTGATTCAAAGCAGAATACACTCAGCCCATGAAGCTCTGCTCATATGCAGCTCTTCAAGTCAAATAATGTAAAACCTTCGGCCTTTTGATGACTTGCACCTGTTTCAAAAATAGTTTTGAAGAATGCCTGGCTCCACAGAAATTGTTTTCCCCCCCCCATCTTATAACTTCTGTACCACAGTTGCACTTCAAGTTTGCCAAAAGCACCCTAACAGCAATGATGGCATGAAGAACTCTAGTCCAATCAATGAACAGACAACTGTTTAATATATCCAAATAAAATCTACTCATCTGAATCCACCAGATCATGTTTTCTCCAAACTAGTAAACAGCAGACACAGTCTGCTTCCCATCAAATGTTCCGTGTATAACAAACTATACCTTGTATCTCTGATGGTTCAATAGTAATTTTTCAATACCATGACTTTCAAAACATATGACAACTATATTTTATTGAAGAAAGGACTAGACTTAGACTGTCCAAGCCACAAATTGAAGACCAATCCAGAAACTGTACTGTAGGTGCCAAAAGTCTGCTGAATGTCAGTACTTGCTGGCATTTTTATTGTTATGAATACAAGTGCAGACCAACTTCTTCAAAGAAGAAACACACTTCAACCATGACAGAAAAGGAAATGCTCAGGACTCCTTTTATAACAGCACAGGAGCAGAGAAAATAACTCCTTTAACACTGTCTGGAAAAGATATCTCAAAGGAGTAGTTGGAAATGTGTTTAAAAGATGGAGAACCTTAAAGATAAATGTACATCCCACATTCTGGTCTTTGGAATCAACAGTGCTAAAATAACTAGCAACTTGGAAAAGCTAAAATTTTGATTGCCACTACCTTTAGTGAGACTGTTAAAGTATAAAACATCTACCTGCCATAACTTTTTGTGACTTATTTTCTATTCATTCACAAGAAAAAATCCTTGTACGCGCAAGGAGACAGAGGAAGCCATCTAGACTGAGACGCATTTTCAAATCTCTGAACAGCAATAAACCCCTATGAGCTTAAATAAGGTATTTGCTATTTTTGTGTGACTATACATACATTCCCAGCCCTTTAAATATTTAACTGACTCCTGAACATACTTCAGAGAGCTGATTTTGCACTAGTGTGACTATTATAAACTGAAACGAAGCGCATCCTTGCAGTGAGCACAACAACAAACAGGACAACAAATCAGGAATATACAAGCAGGAAACAATGACCCGGACTACAATCTCTCTCAGAGAGGACAATGGAGACTAGTCTAGTGAAATGGGGGCTATCATTGCCTAAAATTCTTATCCTACCCTTATCATACCCTCTTATCCATGGTTGCAGCCTGAATTTCCTGTGGGACACAGCTCCAAAAGAGCTCCCCTGCTGTTACTGTGATGCCCTACAGAAGCACAGCAAAGAAAATTGGGATTAATGTCACTTTTAGAAGCATTAATTGTAGTTACAATGTCCACATGGCTATCCTCTGAAACAGAAAACACTAAAGAGCTGTATTAAATTCCTTTTCTGTACCTGGTTACCTATGGTAAGAATTGTGATGAGCCAACATTCATTTCCTCCCTTTGAGAGTTCTTGAAATTTACCTGACAGGAGTTTACCTGATAGGATCCTTAGGTGCAGCAGGTGTTTATTCCAGGATCCCAAATATGCAACACTCAAAGCAGAAAATAATCTGGCCATAAATTACCCAACACTTACCTGCATTAATCTTTGAAAATGAAGTTGAGCATGTTAATTTTGAGGACAATGATGAACTATCTCTGTATTCCTGGGGACTGCTGACATGGTATTGTTAGGTAATGAATGAACGAATTCTTGAATATATCACAAGTCCAATTTCTAGAAAATGTTTGGTGGTATGCTCAGTAAAATGACTTTCTGAACTGTGACAGAGCAGATAAAGCAAACAGTTGAAGCTCTAATTTCCAGTGTTTGACCCCTATGTGCAACTGATTCATTAGAATTAGAAAACCTGGGGAAAGTCTGAAGTTAATTGAAGAAAGAACATTGCTACATTTCTTTTTTTAAAATATAATTCATATATTAAGGAATGTATGCTACACCTGATGCATGACTTCAGCAAAGATTAACTGCAAATAACTACCAAACAGCTGTATGGCCTGTTTTCCAAAATGTATAGAAAGATAGACAGTCCATAATTCCTAAGTCTTGAATTTCAGGACTAACATAGTAGAAGATTTCCTGCTGATTTTATATCAGCTTGTGGTACAGGTGCAAAGGACTAAGGTTACTGGCAAGCGTAAGGAAAATTAATCTAGAAACCAGGAGAGCAGTTTCTCACATTCCATGAACAGTTTATAAAATTAATTGCAATAGCACACGCATCAACTCCGGATGTGTAGCCAGCTACGCTATCGCTGACCAATGCAATCAGAATTCATAAAAAAGCCAAATACTTCCTCCAATGGTAATTGATATAGACAGATCACATAACCAATAACTGGGAATTGGTCCATCCAACTTATTTCTGGAAATTTCTGGGTCTCCATAGGAACAAAAAAATCTGTTTTAATAAAAAAAAAATAGAAGTAAAAGGAAAATGTCACTCTTGCAAGAAATTTCATTTGAAGTGAACATAATTCATCCTTTAGCTACTACTGCAAAAGCTGTAATTTGCAGTAGATGAATCACTGATGTCTCTTAAAACTTCGGATACACATACAGGCTATATTTTAGCCCTATACCTCAGGTGTCACAACTTCCAGAAGAAATCCCAATTGGCTTATTAAAAGAAAGACCAGATAATAGAATCATTTACTACAGTAAAAACTCTCTCAAGTCAAGAGGGAAAAAAATAAAGCCAGGCTTTGTGCAACTACTCCCAACAGAGCCACAGCTCAAAGAGCTGAGGTAACGCCACAAAGTAAGTGACTTCCTTCAGCATGCCAAAACCCACAGTTGCATACCTTAGAAAGCTCTCTAAAAAGATCTAAAAAATCCTTCTGGATGCCACAAGAGACATGCTAGTATAGAATGGCATAATGGATGTGCACATAGACCACATCTGTTATCTGAGGAAGTTTTTTCAGAGAATCTGCATAAGTATTCTGCATCAAGCAATTCAAAGCAAATTAAAATAGCTACATGCAAGCTTTTCTCCAAAACAGTCTAGAAGTAAGCAAGCAGTCCAACCAGTCTGGACTACTTCTCATCTGACAACAAGACATACATGCTCAAAGAACAGTGTGAGAACTGAATTAAAAAGGAATTAAAAGGGCTTCTGACGCTTTAACTTCTTGTGGAACTTTGTACAATAGGAACCTGATGCAAAATTGTGTGAAGAACTATAGCATATATCACACATTAAAAACCCTTTACACCTAACTACGTCTCTGTCTTAAGAAAAAAATGGAAGCTGTATTTCCCTAACACTCCTCAAGCTACAGCCCTCTGCAACACACATTGTCATAACTTCAAGTTCACAAAATGCTTACACAAACACAAGGCATTTAGATGTATCTCTGCCAGACATTGTTAGCATTCTATTTAGGGACTGCAAGGCTCAAAAGGCTACAGTCCCAGTATTACTCCATTTATACATATCTAATTTGGGATGCACCATAGGAAGTCACAGAAGCATAGTACCTTATTGAACACAGCCCACCTGAGATGCCTCATGTTAACCAGGAAGACAAAAAAAATTATCAATTATTTTGCCGAGTAATTATCATCTCTATGTTTGCATAAATCTCAAGAGAAATGAAACCTAACGCTTGATATAAACTTCAGAACCTAGAATGAGGACACTGAATTTTTCTAAGTGTGCTTTATATTTATATATTTTTTGTGTTCTTAACTAGCCAGTTAGCATGCAATGCCTTGTGATCCAATGGAAATACTGTTAATCTCCTTCCACTCTTCACATTTCTGTGTTACATATTATCTAGGGCAAGATACCACTTCTTCCTTTCAAAGGTAATAGTGACAGATTTCAAAATGACAGTTAACACTTTTTGCAACAAGCCTGACACTCAGTTTGGGTTTTTGCTTATTTCTTTAAAGATAAAGCTCAACAATTCTATACCTCTTACTATTCAAGCAAACAGTCCTGACAGCCTTTGGAATCGGTTTGGACCAAAGCCTTGCTGAAGTGACTATATAAACCCAAATTCAAATCACTTGTTAGCACTCTGGTATAATATCTTGTCCACTTTCTGGATGATAAATTAGCAGATTTCTACAAATAAAAAACACACACCAAATTCCATCCATTCTGGTGGAAGTTATATTTCCTCACCTAGCACACTTAACTTTCTAAGAATTGACGTGAAGATTCCTTATCTTGTCATAGGTCTGATTTTATTTTTAAAAAGAAACCCCAAGACCACAGTATTTTATAAGTTACAATATACTTCAATTATAAGCAAGTTCCCCATAACAAAATTTCACAGAAATGAGTACTCTCTCTTTGGGTGCATATTTTGTCTGATAAGCAGTGTCTTCAGGTTAAACTTTACCAGAATGAAATTTATATAAACCAGTAAAGTTAAAAGATGGTCCAGAATTTTGCCACAGATGACATGTAAAATCATGATGAGTGGATTTGAGTTAGCTTGACACCTCACCTGACAGGCTTTCTTTCTCGTAGCAAATCTTCCAGACTATTTTCACAGTGTTCAGCTGCCACAACCAGTCTCTCTAATCGGAAAACAAAAAAGCGTAAGAGGACTGGAATCCAAATGAAACTCTGAGAGTAAAGACTTCTCACTCTACCTATTTGGCAGTTGTTCAAGTATTTTGACATATGTTGTACAGAAAATTACACACAATTAAATGTTACAAGATGTACAACTTATGGATAACACCATTAGTTTTTATTTATGAGATACTGATGCCTTTTCCTGGTCTTAAAATCAAGAGTCAGACACGGTTAGAAGGGAAAATGGGATTTTAGCTTGGTATTTATTTTAAGGATCCTTAGGTGCACTATGGCCCAGGTTGAACACACCTCAGTGCCCACTGCAATGCACCCCCAAAAGATCTGGTATAACATTATAGATTTTACTAATTAGCATATCTATCAAAAATTCCCCAATGAGAGGCTTAAATGAGCCCCCCCCCTCCAAGGAATCTTCCCCTGGATGGTTCTATCTCAGTTTACAAAATGTGTTCTGGAGAGGACCTTGGGGTCTGGGGCACACTAACTCCTAACTACGAAGCTTCTAAAATGTTTAGTCTCTTAACTTAACAAACAAGTCTAAGAATGTAGGCAAAAAGCACTAAGAATACAGGAAGTTGTAAAAAGGTATAAAACGGGTATAAAAAAAAAGACAAAAATCATCATGGCATCAATACAGCAAATTATCTTTCCAGTTTCCTCATGCAAAGCACTGTCAATCCAACCATACATGCATCCAGTAATCTCTCAACAAATACTGAAGCCCTCAGCCAATGCCAGTCAGATTTGACTGAACAGAGGTCTCAAAGATAAGCATATATAAATTTGCAGAAATCTGTGGCTGGGTTGATGACAGAGACTCAAAGTAACCCCAGCTTTGAGAAAAGGGACTCAGGGCGAGCACAGGAGCTTCAGTCCTGATGGGTGGATGAGCACATTACGAGCTCTAGCACCTCCTGCCCAGCACGAAGCTGTAGGGATCCCACATGTTCTGGAGATTGATGGGCTGGCTCTGAACACAGAGGGAAAACCAAAACTATGTTGCACTGAAGACAACAACCATGCAGTAGGAAAAGACAAAGGTATAAAATGTTAGAGGGGTGTGTGAGAAAACCTCTAAAGAAGCTTTGCTACTTCCACTAACCCAGAAATCAATGTCCGCATTCAAATCAAACTAGACTATTACAAACATTTTTGTAACATGACTGTTACAGTAAGATGAAGATGGAAAATTGAGGAACATAAGTCATCACATTAAAGCTGGAAAGCTTGTTACACAACTCTGTTTCTCCTTTTTCAAATCAAAAGACCATTTAAGCTTGCTCTGGAAGAAAAAAATTTCAGATTGCCTTCTACAA
Organism: Ifrita kowaldi; assembly: GCA_013398055.1. NCBI lineage: Eukaryota > Metazoa > Chordata > Aves > Passeriformes > Cinclosomatidae > Ifrita > Ifrita kowaldi. The sequence goes on from VZRS01002967.1 coordinate 165,085, forward strand.
TGCTAACAAAGATTTGAAAAAAGTTTAATTTTACAAAAAAAAATCCATCTGAATGGTTTTATTTTTATATTCACCCTTGAAAGTCATTTTTGGGGGAATTCATACATCTAATTTTTTTTGCATTGTTTTCCTAGTCTGCTCTCATATCTCTCTGCAAGAGTAGACACTGACATTCGCTAAAAAAACCTCCACAAACATTAAAATCATTAGGCATAGAACAGACACAGGGAGAATTCTGTCAGTATTGAAATGATAAAATTTGCCACCAAATTTCCCCTATTATTTCAAAATTATTAGCTGCCATTCTAACCACTGTTAAAACAGAACACTCTCCTGACTTCAAAGTTAGACATTTTATTTGCTATCCTTCAAGTTACTTCAACTATAAGAAGGGTTTTTTCCTCCATTTTTATAAACAAACATGAATTTTCATGCCATTTACTCTTTGTTGTAAAAAAGGCCGTGTTTTACTATTTATTTTTATTTATTAAATGTTATGTTAGTTAATACTTCCTAACCTTTCATCCCAAACAATATTGTAAGAAAATCACAGTTTTTGTTTCAAGAGATACTAGTAAATACACATGAAAATTATTACATTTTCTAGACCTCCTGACTGCATAAATAAAAAATTACATGTTGAGGGCAAAGGAAAACACATAAAGAACTTGCTGATCCACAGAATACTTCAGTATCTGGAGTTGGCAATATCCTAATTTTATAAAAATCTGAAGCATTCCATCATTACTGCATTCTAAAGGGGAAAAAATTACTTGCTCTACTTTATGAGACCTTGTAGCTAATCAAACACATACAATGCACTTTTGTATGAGAACATTGTTGATTTAAAAGTTAAAGGTGTCAATGACTTAAATTGTCACAGGTGTTGCGGCCTTTTTGTGGAAATTAAGTGCTGTAGTCCTGCTGAGCTTGCAACAGAATATCTAGAGCAGAAAGAAACAACTGAAGTTTTATTTGAGCTAACAATAAGTGTGATAACAGGTACTGAAAAAACCCCCAAACCTGTACTGGAATAAAGTAACCATTATTGGGAGAAATCTTAAAGAAATCAAAAGATAATAATAATACAGGAAGCTTGCAGCCAGGACGCAAGATGACACCACCAGCCGCAAATCAAGTACAGGAAACCTAACCATCACATGAAAACGTTCACAAGATGAACATGAACATGGGTTAGGAGTTCACCATCAAAAATACATGTATTTCCATATTCCACACAAAGACATGGCAGAGCAATTGAGTACAGGAATTTTAGTGAGGTATAAAAAGAAGAAAGTGCTCAGCTTTTATCAGTTAGTGTAACACAAAACACGACAGACAACGAATCTCTGCTTTGAGTCTATGGAGAAGAAACAAAAGGACTAATACTGCTGGTCATAGCAAAGGTATTCAGGAATTTTGAGACTGAAAACTGGCCACTTTCCAGTGCTATGAAGGCAGTATTCTGCTCAGTCATCTTAAATTATACTGTCACCAAAAAACCCCAAACCCAAAACTATAATCATACACAAAATTTACTTATTAAACAGATACTCACCATGTTTACCTCTGGTAATGTCAACGTACTGGCAAAGTCTGGGGTGGGTGATTGTTTTAAGGATTTGAAACCTCCCCAGAATTTTTATGGAGTTAGGTGTTAGAGGGAGGCCATTACTTCCACAGACATCATGTGGCAGAGCTGAGGCAAAGAAGGTGGAGGCACCCATCACAGTGTCTTTTAAAGGAAACATCTTTTTCACACAATCTTAAGCTCTTCAGAGCTATTAGTGTTCCTTAAATAGAGAACACAGAGTAAAAATTTATCACCAAAAGATACAGACTCAAGTTACTAGTTGTTTACTAAATAATGCAATTAAAATGTTTTTTTTCCTCAGGAAGTCACACAGGAGAAACAGAAGACTTAACAATTTGGTGTCTCAAAATTATTCTTTCTCTAAGGGAACGATCTTGTTCAAAGCACAAAATTTCCCAGTAAAAAACTACTAAATTTATTTGTGAATCCCAACTGAGAGCAACTCCATAGGTTGCTCAAAGATCCTTACATACCAAACTTATTTACTGAGTCTATACAAATGGAAACTATGAAAGATGCCTTCTATTTTAACTAATACAGTCCAACTTAAGATACAAAACAAATATGAAAGACTGATCTCATTTGTGGTTTTTCTCCCCCAAAGAAACACAGACATGAGATATGCACTTTTACATTCTAATAAATATAACCATATTAAATATGAATCTATAATGTTAAGGACCAAACTTTAAAAAGGAAGAAAAATCTGAAACAGCTTTGAGCATTGGAATATTTATATTATCATTTGTATTAAAAGTCTTATTTGTAAAGATTCAATACTTTCCTATCTCATGAATATTTCATAGTTTTTTGCAGATGATTTATTTTATGATGTGAACAAGGCACAGTACAGTTAGAATTTTCCATTGGAAAGACATCAGTTGGACAGAGTGCAAGCACAAAGATTTATTGGCGTGTAGCAGGTTCCAATTGGAAACCTTTAACAATGTATTTATAATAAGAAACCCCATTCTTTATTATTCATCAGCATTCTATGTTAAGAAACATCAAGTCTGCCAAATAAACTATTCAGTTTCAGAAAGAAAATATATATTGTAGTTTACAAATTCAATTATAATCTTGCTTGGCACAATGGTTCTCTAATGCTTGCTCTAAAATAAAACAAAACCAAGTTATTATGATCAGAGTGGAGGGTAGGAGGAGTAAGATTATGCCTAGCAGCAAGATATATTATGTCTCTAGAAGGTAAATATGTACATATGTATATATTGTGTACAATATATTTACTGAGGGAAAATGTTCTCATTCTTACCATAGAAAAATAATGTTAGATAATATTTCTCTAATACATGGTACCTGCATTCAGCTGACGCTTAGGAATTCTAATAAAAAGAACTGCTAAACATCATCAATTCAATAACCATTTTAAGTGATTAAACTTTCCTTGCATCCAAGATCACTTGGCTTACAAGGAGGAATTACAGCACCTCCAATGTGTTCAAGTAGGCAACTGCAGACTTATCATTCGCCTCCTTTGGTTAGAAACCAGATGGGCAAAAAGCAAGACATCAGAGAAGCAAACAAACTTTCCTGTTGCCTACCTAAAGGAATCAATAAAGAATTTTAAAAGGTATGCAATAAAACACTTTCTCTTACTACATAATTAATTCCAGGGAATTAAGAATGCAATGAAAAAGTTTTCTCTGATGACGACAGAAACCAGCCAGTTCTGCCAATTGCTACCCTCACAGTCACATTTACATAAATTCCAGAGACTGAGTTGAAAAATAAAACAAGTAACCCCAAACTTAAGCCTTCTACCACCTTTAGAAAGGGACACACATTGCAGCCTAAATGAAAAGGGTTTTTTTAACAAATTTTTTCAGTCTCAACATTTCTCTAGTAACTTACTGATATTTCTAATTTCGAAAAGAATGGTTATAGATATTTTAAAAGTTAATCTGAAAAAAGCTCTCCTCTGACTATTTTAAATTGAGGGGGTGTGCTTGTTTGTTTGTTTTTGGTTTCTTTTTTCACTCCACATCAAAGTCTAGCAGAACTATAAACACAGGAGAGTGCTCCACATTGTCCTTAGTTCAATGCACTAAATTTTACACCTCAAACTCACTTTTACTGTATAGAAAAGACACATACTGCATTAACTTTATGATTTGAAGAAATTAATTATATCCTGCAGAACTTTCCTGTGACTTTGAAATAAAAATAGGTAGAGAAGAAGAAAGGTTTGTTATTTTAAACTAACACCAGAATCAGTAAATGCAAATTCAATTTTGGGACTGAATTCTGGAAATTCAATTCTGATAATCCAAACCAGCTAGGATGGAAGGGAAGCGAAGACTTGTCTAATTAATGTCATTTAAAATTACTGAGTCACTGTTTCCAAAGCACCATTTATTCCATCTATGAGAGACAGCCTATCACAGCTGTGAAACACGCCTGGCATAAAGATTAGCAGTCCAGAAGTGGATTTGTTGCATCCCACCTCTGAACAACCTTCCCTAGCTCCCTACTTTCATCTAAATCCCTCTTCGAAACCTTTATAGTACACAAAAACACCAACCAACATCCTCAGCAAAATCAGCAAAAACAAAGACCTTTAGAATTTCCTGTTCAATATTCAGATCAGCACTACTTTGAAAACCTTGCACGAGGTAGCTGTTTGATATCCAAAAATGAGAAATAAAATACAAAATGGAACTCCATCTACTGAGCAATTTATTTGCTCCTCTGAATATCTACTGCTCCCAGAGAACAAATGTTTTTTTCTTCAGAGGTCAGCCTCTTCTAGAAACATCATTTACAACTTCTTCACTGCAGCAGTGCTAATGTGATTGAGTTAATGGACACTTAGAACTTAGCCCTTAGGAAAAAAAAGTTAAAACATAATAAATCTGATTCTCAGAAGCAAATATTGCACATATAAAGAGACCAACCTGAATGAATGTATCCAGTGAAACACATCACTAAATTCCTAAAGCATCCACATGCAGAAATAATGGCAAGCAGCCCCATTAGTAACTTGAAATGGCTACTTAGTTAAATACCTCCTGAGTACCCAGGTATAAATATGCCTTACCTAAGGAAGGCAGCTTTTCAGAATGAAGACATAATTATAATCAATACTGCTATTGAATTAGTTTTAAAGCAATTGAGAGCAATTTCAGGAGAGCAGCTAGCCTAAACATCCTATACTTACCCTTCTTCTTTAAATCATGGTTGTGTTAAACAAAGTAGGCTATTTCATAAGATGAAATTCTTACACAAAATAACTTTGTTCTTAAAATATTCCTGCTGCAACTACAGTAATTATTAATTTGATAAAATAACTGAAATAGAAGATAAAATTCTAACTAGTGTTGCTACTTCACAAAAAACCCTGAAACTGAGTGATTTCACAAAGTTTATTAAAATGCAGAACAGGTATTAAAGAAAAGTTGAATTCAGATTCCTATGGAAGGGAGCGCAGAAAATAAATAAGGGTTTGTTAGGAGAAACACAATAATGAGATGGGATTTTTTTTTCCACCTGCACTATAAGCATCTACTACAAATGCCATTACATTGCTAAAAAAATCTACATGTCAGCAGTACTGTTTTTAATTAAATGTTTTCCCCTATGACATCAAAACATCTTCTTTTACAAAATTTTCTAACTTGGATAGCTCGAAGTAAACATATAAAATCGGTTTTGATACATAATTTGATAGATCAGAACAGTCCCATTTCCTTCCTTTATAAATCTGTTACTTCTTTAACCTGTTTATTAGTGTCTTTTGTTTAGAGCCTGCCCGCTCTGCCACGTCAGTGTCCCAATAAAGACCTAAAACGGGGTTTGTCACCATTTGATTTATCCCAGGAACCAAACCTGGCGCAAGAGAAATCACTTTCACCAGGTTCCCTAAATAACTCATAGAAATGCTGGGGACCCTGACACGCCCTGTGCTGCTACAAACTCACTGGCCAGAGACCCCCTGCGGAAGGGGAGGTGAAAAGGAATGGGGAAGGGGCAGAGGACGGTGGAAGGAGGTGGGAACGGGCAAGGGCATCGGAAGGAGTAAGGCGATGGGCAAGGGGTAAAAGGGATGGAGGAAGGGGACGGGGAATAGGGATGGGGAAGAGGGTAGGGATGGAGGAAGGGGATGCGGAGAGGGATTGAGCAAGGGAATGGCGATAGGGATGGGGAAGAGGACGAGGATGGAGGGGCGAGATGGGATGGGCAAGGGAACGAGAGAGAGGAAAGGAAAAGGAAAAGGGGCCGGGTGGTACCTGCGCGACCGCCGCCGCCCCGCAGCCGCCCCCGCCCCGCCCTCTCAGCGCCGTCACTGCGCTCCGCCAGCCGCTCGCTCTAGGACCGGAGGGGCGACCTGCACGGTGCCTGAGCGTCCTTTTTGTTCGGGTTATTACAAAACAAAATCAAAAAAAGAACATAACAACAAAGAAAAAAAAAAAGAGAGAGCGAGAGTTTAACACCCTTCCCCCCGCGTGTGTGCGTGCTCTGCCAGTGTTTCGGGAACGGCGCGTTGGGCGCCTTATCCCTGTGCTTGCTGAGGGGGAGCGAGGCTTTCCTGGGCGCCTGCTTGCAAACCTCAGGCGCTCGCTGGAGCAGCCTCGGGAGCGGGTCCTTCTTCCCCGGGCGGGCAGCGGCGGCGGCTCCTCGGTTCATGTGAGTGTCCCGGCGGGGCCGCGGGCTCTGCCCTC
>VZRS01002969.1:0-17015 GCA_013398055.1 Ifrita kowaldi
AGGTCCCTTCCCACCCAAACCCATCCATGATTCCATTGTCTTCCTGCTCAAACTGTGGCAAGTCCAGGTCAGGGGGACAGCTCCCACTCCTGCTGGTGGAACTGAGGAAAGGGATGGAAGGAAATTCATGGAGAGTGGTGAAGTGCAGAGCTCCCAGGCATCACCAGAGCGTTGCAAGGAAACCATGAAAAATAAGGGTTCCAGGAAAGTAATTCAGGAATTGTGTGGGAACAAAGTACCCACCTGTGTGCTCGTTTAATGCAACTTAATTTGCATTCCAAGGTTGTCATAAATATTGAATAAACAATGATTTCAGAAATGCTCTTATTGCAGGTTCTTTGTGAAGGAGTGAAAAGGTTCCCGTGGTAAGGGAAGGAGGAGAAAAATGAGCTCAGATGAGTGGGGACACCGAGGGCCTGGTGTAGTGTGGGAGCCGCAAAGTGCTGCAACACCTTCTTCCCACTGCAGTTCAACTGCCTCTTGCAAGAAGAGGCAAACGGGCACAAAACCAGCACTTGAGGGTCTCATTTCCTTATCCAAGAGATTCCTTCTCAAATCCCCTGAAGAGCATTTCCTCAGCAGACCCTCAGGTGCTCGAGGGGCAGCAGCAGGATGCCAGTATAAGGAAGCCCCAACAGCAGCAGAATGATGAAGCTCCCTGTGATGGTGTCTGGGATGGGCGTGGATGCAATTCCAGAGGCCCCAGGACATCTCAGGACCCTGCACATGAGCTCTGTGGTTCTCCCTGCCAAGGGCACACATGAGAAGTCACAGAACCATGGAACCATGGAATGGTTTGGGTGGGAAGGGACCTTAAACCCCATCCAGTGCCACCCCTGCCATGGGCAGGGACACCTTCCACTGTCCCAGGCTGCTCCAAGCCCCAATGTCCAGCCTGGCCTTGGACACTGCCAGGGATCCAGGGGCAGCCACAGCTTCTCTGGGCACCCTGTGCCAGGGCCTCCCCACCGTTCCAGGGAACAATTCCTTCCCAATATCCCATCCATCCCTGCCCTCTGGCAGTGGGAAGCCATTCCCTGGGTCCTGTCCCTCCATCCCTTGTCCCCAGTCCCTCTCCAGCTCTCCTGGAGCCCCTTTAGGCCCTGAACACAGAGTTAAGGCTGGATAAGCCCCCCAAGACCATGGGGTCCAAGCACTGACCTCATTAACCAGACCTTGCCCAGGCCACCACTGAACCCTGTCCCTCCACTGCCACATCTGCCCGTGCATGGATGGTGATTGCACCCCTCCCCCAGTTCATACACCGGGCAGGACCTTCTGTGGTGTGGAACAGAAGTTCTGTTCCCTCTGGCCAGTGCAGGTCAGCTCTCCTGGTCACGTTCCATCCCAGCTCACGGGCAGAGCCTGGGATCCTGAAATCTCCCGGATTTGGGGTAAGCACAGCTTGGCACCAACCACAGCCTCAGGGTGTTCTCAACCAAATCCCAAACTCTGCCCTGCACCAGCTCCAGGAAGGAAGGGATCCTAACCCAGCCCAAACCAGGACAACAGGACAGTGGTGACAGAGGGACAGTGTGACAGCAGGACAGAGGTGACGGCATCTTGCCGAAGGTGCTACGAGGTCCAGACAGAGCAACTCCAATCCCAGCACACACAGAGAGGGGATGGAAAGCTAGGACAGATTTGTCACCACCCTGCATTTGTGGACCGGTGACATCAGGTGTCCTGAGCACAGAAATGTCCTCAGGAGGCGACAGCCAGGCCCTGGCTCAGAGCGAGCTTGGGGAGGGAGAGTTCCTGTTCTCATCCCACTCCCAGCAAAGCTTCCAGATGAGAGAGCAGAGCATGGAGAACTGGGAAGGTCAATGATGTTATTTGGGATCTTCCATTTAAAAAGAATTCCAACTCCTTCAGAACATCTGCAGGGATTGAGGGTATTTGTGTTCGCCATGTGATCCCTGTGACTGGCACAGAGAAGCTGTGGCTGCCCCTGGATCCCTGGCAGTGTCCAAGGCCAGGCTGGACATTGGGGCTTGGAGCAGCCTGGGACAGTGGAAGGTGTCCCTGCCCATGGCAGGGGTGGCACTGGATGGGCTTTAGGTCCCTTCCCACCCAACCCATCCCACAACTCTGTGATATTCATGTCACCAATCAGCTGCAGGCTCTGTGTGTCTCTGGAGACCAAGCAGGGCGCACCAACGTGCTGTGGATTTTCACACTCACACACAACAAACCAATCAGAAATCCACCATCTGTGGGTGCCTTTTGGTAATTTTAGAAAACCATTAAAAAAAAAACCAAAATGACAGACGAGAGCCAGGACGAAATCTGCAGCTTCTAAAAGTTAAATCCCTGTTTCTGCAGCACCCAAGCAGCTCGGAATCTGGGTCTTGGCTGCTCCTGTGAACCCTTTTAAAATTCTTTTTTTGTGCAAGCCCTGGAATATTGAAGCACTACAAAGATCATGGGGCTTTCATCCTGCTCTGGCACAGGCAGAGGATCCACGTGGGTCCGAGCAGGTGACAGGGCAGAGCGTGACAGCCCTGCCCTGCCTCTCTGCCAGAGGGAACAGGCAGCATTTGGACACTTCCAGATTTGGGATTATTCACATGCACCACCCACTCCACGGCCACAGTGGATCCCAGACAGCCACCCTGCCTTCCCTCTCTTCAAACTCACTCTGTCCTTTGGCTCCCACAGCATCCTGGGGTAAAGCCCTCCTCAAGTGATGGATGTGTGGTGAGGTTCCACCCTCGCTTGTTCCCTGAGTGCCACCAGGTTGAAAAATGTGACCAATTCCTCAGTGCCCCCCTGCCCTGCCCTGGACACCTCTGGCAAAAAGGTCTCCAAAAGTGTAGAACCTCTCTGAGGGCCCTTCCTGACCCCAGCCCTCTGGTCACCCTGGTTGCCCTTCTCAGTGGCTTTTCCTTTACTCCAGCATCTTTTCTGAGGCAGGACAATGAGAAATCCATGGATTATTCAAACCATGGACATAGCATAAGGCTTATTATATCCATATTAAAAACCCTTCTCTCTTAGTGGCATAAAATCTTTGCACATTCAAAACAAATTGATTCCTTGTTAGCATTAAAAAGGGATCTCGGCTTGCAAGGCACCAAGTGGCTGTGAAATTCCTGTGCACACGGGCTGACATTTCCAAAGGGAGCAGGATAAAATCAGCCTCATGCTCCAGCCAAAGGGAACAGGGAAGGGTTTGCTGAAGAATTTCAATGCCTGAGGTGCCCAAGTCCTAGGTAAGTTCAACCTGGAAACTCTGATTGGGTATAAAATCATGGAATGGTTTGGGTTAGAAGGGACCTTAAAGCCCATCCAGTGCCACCTCCTGCCCTGGGCAGGGACACCTTCCACTGTCCCAGGCTGCTCCAAGCCCCAATGTCCAGCCTGGCCTTGGACACTGCCAGGGATCCAGGGGCAGCCACAGCTGCTCTGGGCACCCTGTGCCAGGGCCTGCCCACCCTCCCAGGGAACAATTCCTTCCCAATATCCCATCCATCCCTGCCCTCTGGCACTGGGAAGCCATTCCCTGTGTCCTGTCCCTCCATCCCTTGTCCCCAGTCCCTCTCCAGCTCTCCTGGAGCCCCTTTAGGCCCTGGAAGGGGCTCTGAGCTCTCCCTGGAGCCTTCTCCAGGATGAGTAATCCCAATCTCTCAGCCTTTCCTAACAGGAGGAGTGCTCCAGCCCTCTGATCATCTTGGTGATAATTGATGATTGATGATGATCAATCTTTGTGACCTGTAAGATCAAATCACAGCCCCTGGATCTCTCCCAGTGCGTCAGAACTGGACACTGAGGCTCAGCAAACGTGTCTGCACCATTCCTACAGCCAAGCCTTCCCTTTCACTTCATGTCTTTCTGTATGGATGAGCTTTTTTAAGCCTAACCTTAAGAAATCAACTTCAGAAGAAGAACAAGTCTCCATAGGAAAGCTGGGAAGCTGCTAAGAAACTAATTAAAGGAACAAGCACAAAACAACCACTTCAGCAGTACCAGCCTCTAAGAGGAGCAGAAAATGAGGGAAAGAAAATGCAGCCTCACAACATGAAAAGAAATAAAACTCATTTAAATTTTAAAAACTTTTTTTAAAAATTATTTATTTATTTTTATTTTTTTCCCAGTTGCTTTGTGCTTACCCTGGTTTCTCTGCACACAACAGCCCTGGGCCACAGCTCAGCCACTGCCGCCTCACACCCAGGGAATTCTGCGCAAAGGTGCACTTGGAAGCTCGTTTGGATCACCAGATCCTTCAGCAGGGTCAGGAGCAGTGTCCAAGGCAAGGTGTGTGCCTTCAGGAAGGATGTCCCTCCTCTTGGCATGCACTCATGGAATCATTAAGGTTGGAAAAGCCCTCCAAGATCACCAGGTCCAACCATTCCCAGCCCTCCAAGGATGGAGCCACGGCCTGGGCACTGTCCTGCAGCTCCTGTGTGTGCCAGGGCGAGCAGGGGGCTGGGAATGCAGGTGACAACACCCTGTCCCCGCAGCAGCATTCCTGCCTGCAATCACTGGGCAGCCCTAGGAGAGAATTGTTTCTCTGACCTCCTCAAAAGCAGACATGACAAAACTCCCTCAATTTAATTCTGTTCCACAGCTGGTCAGGTGGGAAATGCCAACTCTGCTAGTTGCCCCAGACCTGCCCCCCTCCTTGTGCCAGCAGCCACCTCCTGCTCCTCAAACACAGATTTAACTCCAGCTGCTGACACCAACCCCTGTCTGACCAAAGCAGCTCTCTGCACTCCGCTGTCTCAGTGCTTGAGCCACTCCAAAGTCCTTCAGCTCCACGGCAGGAGCTGAGCTGGGGCTGGCATGGCCACGGTGGGATGGGACCCACAGCTCTGGGCAAGACCTTCTGGGAAGAGATCCTGCCCCACACAGCCCCTGCCTCTGCACGGTGCTGGTGTGAGCTGCTCCTGCAGTGTGGAATCACAGGATCATGGAATCATTCCAGTTGGAAAAGAGCTGCAGGGTCAGAGTCCAACCTGTGCCCAATCCCCACCTTGCCCCCGCTCAGAGGACACCTCTAGGGATGGGGACTCCAAACCTCCCTGGGCAGCCCCTTCCAGCGCCTGACCACCCTTTCCATGAGGAAATTCCTCCTGATGTCCAACCTGAGCCTCCCCTGGCCCAGCCTGAGGCCGTTCCCTCTCCTCCTGTCCCTGTTCCCTGGGAGCAGATCCCGACTCCCCCGGCTGCCCCCTCCTGTCAGGGAGTTGGGGAGTTCCCAGCTCTGCCCTTGCACGGATCCCAGGGGCCTCCTGCCTCCTCCAGCTCCCAGTGCCACATTCCTGGGATCATTGGGCTCCTCTGACTTCATCCAGGGAAATCAGAGACCCAAACTAGCAGCACGACTCAGTATGACCCTGTAAAACCCAGTACGACCCAGTAAAACCCAATACAACTCAGTATGACCCAGTATAACCCAGCATAACCCAGTATGACCCAGTAAAACTCAATACAACCCAGTATAACCCAGCACAACCCACTATGGCCCAGCACGACCCAGTATGACCCAGCACAACCCACTACGGCCCAGCACAACCCACTATGACCCAGCACGACCCAGTATAACCCAGCATGACCCACTATGGCCCAGCACAACCCACTATTGCCCAGCACAACCCACTATGGCCCAGCATGACCCAGTATGACCCAGCACAACCCACTATGGCCCAGCACAACCCACTATGGCCCAGCATGACCCAGTATGACCCAGCACAACCCAGCATGACCCAGCACAACCCAGTATAACCCAGTACAACCTAGTATGACCCACCACAACCCAGCACAATCCAGTACAACCCAGTATGACCCAGCACAACCCAGCATGACCCACCACATTGTCCTCCCAGAGCAGCAGCAGCCCCGCACCCGTGACAGAGCCATGTGTGGAGGTCTGCCAGCACCTTTCAGCACCAGCCCTGCAGAGGGTGGCCCAGGTGTCCCCAGCCCTCAGAAGCAGCAGCTGGGGATGCCAGGGCAGGTCCCTTGGGGTCCAGCTGCAGCTCTGCTCTCTGCCAAGCACAGGCTGTGTGGGGTCAGAAGGGTTCCCAGGCACTCCCCAGCCTGAGCCTCGCACTCAGGAGCTGCAGGGAGATGGGAAAGGTCGAGCATTAAGAGCCCTCGGTGTGATTCCTTGCTGAAGCACTCTGGAACCTGGAAACACTCAGCCTGCTATTTACAGAGGGGGCTTTCCCAGGAGACGGGCCTGGAGCAGACAGTGGGAGAGGACGCAGTTATTACCCTCCCTACACTTTGTCTAGGAGAGCTTCCCTGGCCTAAACCCCATGGAAACACCTGAAATGGATGTTGCAGAAGCTGTGGGGGAGGGGATTCCTGCAGGAAACACGGCCAAGTGTGGGAAAGGAGGAAAGCAAGCAGTGCCTGCTTGGAGGTTTGTGCAGAGCCCAGTGTCACTGCCCGTCTGTCACCTGCAGCAGGACAAGCCCCGGCTGAGGGAGCTGTGGATGTGATCAGGGTGGATCCTCGGGAGATGTGGAGCTCCCCGCAGCTGAGGGAAGTTCTCCTCACTGGTGGGGACAGATCATCCATGGAGGGAAACAGGGAACAGGGCAGGGGAAGCTCAGAGTCACCAAGGACACAGACACCAAACAGCTCAGCACAGGAGGACACAGGAGCAGGCACCCTTGGGTGAACCACGGGTCAGTGGGTGCTGTCCCTCCTGGGATGGAGGTTTTGTAGGATTTGAGATGGTTCTGCCTAAGATCAGACTGTCCTGCCCAGCTCCCAGAGCCCTGCGTCCTTGCAGACACAAGCAAAGCCACCAGCTCTGCACCCTCCCTGCAGACAGGGACCTGATCCTGGGATTCGGGGTTGTGCTGGCTGTCCTGGAAACCCCAAGGAAAGCCATCCCGTGTGGAAAGTCTGCCCCAGGCAGTGCTGGCAGCCTCAGGAAAGGGTCCTGTGCCAAAGAAGAGGGGCTGGCTCCTATTCCCAAGGCCCCTGGTTCACCTCCAGCCCTGCTCATCTGTTCACCCCCTGCCCTGGGTGATGTGAAAATACTGATTTTTCACTTTCATGGAATCAAAGAATCCCAGAATGGTTTCAATTGAAAGGGAGTTTAAAGCCCATCCCATCCCACCCCTGCCATGGGCAGGGACACCTTCCACTATCCCAGGTTGCTCCAAACCCCATCCAACCTGGCCTTGGGCACTTCCAGGGTGGGGGGAATGTGGTTTTTTCCAGGGAAAGGGAGTATTTCTGTGAAACACCTGGAGCTCAGTGTGAACAGAGGAGGAGAATCAGCAGAGCCAGGGGGATTTCACTGGAGAGATTTTCAGGGCAGGGGAAGAACCTGGAGCAGCTCTGTGCAGGTTCACACCTGCCTTGGTTACACCTGCAGTGCTCGCCCCCCGTGCACTTCCCACCACATCCCTGACATTCAGACACCAGCCACCGTCCCCCCCAAACTTAAAACTGGGCACTAAAACTGTCACTGCCCTGAAGGCACTGCTGAAGGACCCTGATGGTTTTAGCTCCACATCCCAGGATAACGACGTCCTGGGAATTTCTCATGGACCTACCACAGCTCCCAGGAGTGGAACAGTCAGAGGGACCTGAGAATCCCCTGATCCAATCCTGGCTGCAGCCCACATGGAGAGGACAGGGCTCTGAGAGCACAGCTGAGCAGTGATGTCCAGCTTGGGAGGAGCAGGAGGGGGCTGAGTGTGCCCAGGGCAATGCCTCATCCCTGCAAGTTGGTCCCAGGTGAATTCTGGTGCAAGGCTTGGTGCTGCTTTCCCTCACCATCAGTGCACTGTCCTCGCTCTCTGCAGCAGGAGAAGGGAGCTGGGATGATGGGGTGCTGAGGGCAGGACCCCCAGGGGTGCACAGGGGTGGGCCTGGGCTGCACAAGCTGTTCCCTGCTTTGGCCGTGGTCCCCAGCTCTCTTGGGTGGGCAAAGGCCACGGAATGCCTTCTCTCTCCAGCTGAGCCGGCATTCCTGGCTTCTCCAGGAGAATGACATTTCCCTCCCTTTGCCCAGGGAGCCTCAGGATGCAGCTCCCTCCGGCTGCCACAAACAGGCCAGGATCCAGCCCACGGCTTTGAGTCTCGGGGAGATTGGGAGTCACTCCTTGGTGCAGGGATGGGGATGGAGCTCAGCCCTGCCTCTGCCACCCGCCATTGGATGTTCCTGGATGAGCCTTGAGCCAAGATACAGCTTCACAGAGAGGGGAATAAAGTAAAATAAAACTTCATTTTCTGTGTCCAAACACAGCAGATCCAGCTCTTCCTGCTCCACACATCCATGAGTGTGGCACGGTATGTCCAAAACCAGCAACTGCTCATAAAAAGTGCAGCTTCCAGCCAGTGTCAGCTCAAGCCACAGTGCTGGGACTGAACTCTAAAGTTAATCCCACCTGGGTGGCCTTCTGCACGTCCAGAAGGGAACTGGCCCAGGCTGCACGAAAAGGAAGGCAGGATTAGAATATTGCTGCAGTGGAAAACTATCCCAAGGCAGTTCAGAGACAGGCACAAGCCTGAGACCAGTTGTGAAGAAGAGCCTAAAATGATGCCAAGAGCCAGGACAAATGGTGTGAAGTAAAGGCACCTGATCTGACTGTCCCTGGAGAAAAGCTAAAAGGTGACCTGGTAACAGCTCTTGAGCACTTCCCGGGAAGGAAACCACTGGGCACTCAAAGGCTCTTTAATCCAGCAGAAGATGGCAAAGCAAGACCCAGGTTCCAGCCAGGGAATTCAGTTCAGGAGTGAGTCACAGTGATCAACCACAGCCACGAAGGCTGGGGGGGAGCAGCAGCTGCTCCATCGGCTGCTGCCTTCCAAGGCAGACTGCCCAAAATCCAGCCTGCATTCCTGTGCCCAGTCCCTGTAGCTGTGCCTGCCTGCTGAGCCCCATTCATGGCCCTGCTCCCGAGCCTTATCAATGGGAACCAGGCAGCCTTGCCCTCGCAGACAGCGTTTGCTGATGCACAGCCCTGGCACACAGGCAGGGGAGGCTCTGGACCTGCCTCTGTAAGAGTGTTCCCATTCTCCCATGGCACAGAATCACAGAATCACGGAGTGGTTTGGGTTGGAAAGGTCCTTAAAGCCCACCCAGTGCCTCCCCTGCCATGGGCAGGGACACCTTCCACTGTCCCAGGCTGCTCCAAGCCCCAATGTCCAGCCTGGCCTTGGACACTGCCAGGGATCCAGGGGCAGCCACAGCTGCTCTGGGCACCCTGTGCCAGGGCCTCCCCACCGTTCCAGGGAACAATTCCTTCCCAATATCCCATCCATCCCTGCCCTCTGACAGTTCAAATCCACTGCCCCTTGTCCTGTGCCTCCACTGGGACACTCCACTGCTGGACACTCTGTCCCTCTTCCAGCAGAGCTCCTCAGGAGCGATGTGAGGCTGCAGCAGCCAGGCCCAGGCTGGACCCAGCACCTGCAGTTCCCCCATCAGAGGTCCCTGCTCTGGGTCCTCGAGGAGATGTCATAGCCTTGTTTCTATTCCAGCCAGTGCCTGACACCCCGGAACTGCCCCTTTCAAGGTGGGACTTCCAACGCTCATGGTCCCTTTAGCTCCTGAAATCGGGTGATGACACGTGGGGCAGGCAGCAAAGCCCAGCACTGCTCCCAGCTCCTTCTGCAGTGATGGGACAAGGGCCCTGCTCACGCTTGCTGCCCTCTCCACTCCCAGGTTTCCAGGATTTTGCTGGAATTCCAGTGCAGCCGGTGTGAGAGTGACGCCGGGGGTGTGCAGCACACGGATGACACGATCCATTCCTCCACCGCCCTCCCGAGCACACCCAGCAGCAGCACCAAGTTCCGTGGCCAGCTTTGCCCCGGGCCATTTGCTGCCGAGCCGAGCACGATCCCATCGTGCCGGGTTTTCCAGCCTCTCCCGGGGCTCCCATCACCCGCGGAGCTGTTCCGACACCTTTCGGCTCCGCTCCATCTGCGGTGCCAGCGCCGGGCCGCCCGTGCCGCCCGCCGCTCGCTAATGAAGCTGCTAATGAGAGCGCGGCCCCCGCGCACCCCCTGCCCACAGCCCCCGAGAAGTCTCTGCTCGTTGTGACAGCGCTTCCAAACCCATCCCGAGACACAGATTCCCGGAGAATCCGCTCCAAATGTTTTGGCGATCTCGCCTTGCCCGGTCTCTTCATTTTGTGATTCCAGTCCCGAGGGTGGAGCCAGAGGAGGGGCGTTTGGCAGGACCTTTGGGAAGGGGCACACTGAGCGATCACATCTCTTTCGGCAGAGCCCCCCAAACAAACCCCTCAACACAGTTTGCTTCATTTCCCTGGTTTCCTGAACATCAATTCCAAAATGGATCCCGTGGCTGCGTTTTTATTGGTGCAAAGCCTGCTCGGGAGGCGCAGAGAGAGAGAGATGCTCCCGTGTTTGCAAAGCAGCCGAGATCGCATTTCCATGGGAAAACTTCAGAGTTATTTTTGTTCTTCCTTGGGAAATCTGGGGCGGGGAGGAGAGGGGTTAACACTGGAATCTCCCAAAGAATACAAATGCTGGGTTTTCAGCATCTCTCCTGAACAGTAATCCCGTTTCCTTAGCAGGATTAATTCCTGATAATCCTAGAGTCGAGGTTGCCGTGGGACCGGCTCTTTGCTCAGCCCTCGTTCCGAGTTTGGCAGTGTCAGAGAGGCTGTGCCACGAGGTGTCCCCGCGGCAGGACAGGGTCCCAGGGTGCCAAGAACTCTTTTTCTCCACTCATCCCACGTCTGCGGAGCTGCCGTGCAGGGAAGGGGCCCGTTCCTGCTGGGAGGAGCACACACCTGGGCTGCAGGCACCGTGCTTCCCTCTCCCACAAAACTCCTGTGGGAGGAGGCTCCAGGTGCGGAGCTGGACCAAAGGAGCAGCGCCCAGCGGGCTCCGGGAATGACAGCCCTGTTTGAATCCCCAGGGAAGCTCCCTGTTTCAAGGACACGGCTCTGTCCTCCCACCCCAGGGAATCGTTCAGGGAATTTGGGTCTCGGCTTCAGCAGCGGCTTCCCTGGAGGAGCTCAAAGCTCCACTGCAGGAAGTGTCCTCTGGGACCTCGTTCCGCCGTCCCTGTCTGTCATGGAGCAGCTCCGTGCTCGGAACCAGCTGGGGCACGGCTGCCTTGGGCCTAGCACATCCAGGTTCTCCCCCACTCCCTGGTTCACCAGGGGTGGAAGTTGGCACCGGGCTCTCACTGCTGCCCTGGGCTGCCCCGGGTGCCCGGCCAGACCAGCACGGCCTTTCGCTGCCCCAGCCTCGGGGGGATGTCTCCATCAGGAAAAGTTCATCCCCTTCCCCTGAGCACAGCGAGGTGCCCGGGCAGGTAAAAGCACACCTGGGGCTGAGCAAACCGCCCTGGCTCCCTGCTGGCTGAGCAGTGAAAGCGGATCCTGCAGTTTTCTCCGTGGCCAGGGCTCTGCAGGATTAGGGACACGAAGGTGCAGGACTGGCTATGGCCAGCTCAGATTCCCGGTGTGGGGGAGCTCCAGGACACAACCAGAGAGGATCTCTGTGCCTGGAGAGGGAAGGTGAATTCACAGCTCAGCAGAACACAACAGCATCCAACTGACTGGAGCACATCTTCTGTTTGTCAAAATAAAATGTAGATGCTTAATAATTAATCAGCTCATATGCAAAATAGGTATCATAGCAGAAAGGGGGAGGGGGGAACGCATTGTTCCTTTAGAATAAATATTTAACATGATACAGAACAGCATGAATTTTTAAAGACGAGTTTTTGTAACTGCTGAGGCTCCGTTAAAGAAGCAGGACATCTTCAAGCAGCAGTGCCAGCTTCTCTAGTGGGCACAGCCATTTCCACACAGGGACTGCAGAGGAGGAGGAGGAGGAGGAAAAGGAGGAGGAAGGACACGAAAGCCTGGGCCCCAAGAATAGCAGATTTTCAACCCCCTCCTCCTACAGCCACAGTAACTCTGAAACTGTAGCTCCAGCCGGGAGGGGCAGCTGGATGGGAAAGGGCTCGGCCTGCCCTGCCTGATGGGTCCATGAAGAAATCCAAGGAATTCCTGCTGATCTCAGGCTTTTCAGGATTTCAGTGAGAGCGAAGGTTCAGGGAGCTGAGATGCTCCAGCCATTTCTGCTTTCTGGGATGTGAGGAAGGTTCGTGCTCTACTGGGGCTGGTGGGTGCAGCACCCAGGGCCTGGGACCCTGCTTACACCCACCTTTCCCTCTCCCCACCCCTTGCAGTGCCTCTACACCATCAGCCGCTCCAGGCCCTGCCTACAGCCTCCGGAACGAGTCAGAAAGGGATTTATCCTGCAGGGAATGCAGCCTGCTCCAGCCCAGCTCAGCCCTCACAGCCCCAGCACTGCCAGCACCAAACCCAGCAGAGCCTTTGCCAGCCCTGGGCTGCTCCAGGCTCACCCAGCAGCTCCCACTGGGATTCTGCTGTGGTATCCAGCAGCTGCTGGGATCCCCAGCTCCAGTCCAGCAGCTCCCACTGGGATGTGGTGCCGCATCCAGCAGCTGCTGGGATCCCCAGCTCCCAGAGGAATTCGAGCTATCCCTATCTGCTGAATGCCGGATGCTCCCGGGGCCCTGTTCCCAGATGGTCCCTGCCCCTCCCACCCCCAGCTCAGCTCTCCTGCCTGGCACCTCCCCAGCCAGGGCAGCCCCTGGGGCATCCCTGCGGGGGTGGGTGATGGGCACAGCACCACGGGGCAGGGAGAGGACGGAGATCACCCCCACAGCTCCGTCCCCAGCCTCCCAAGGGCTCCAGGATGCTCAGGAGAGCTTTGGGAATGGGAGGTGAAACAGGAGCCAGTCTGGCCCTTGCTGCCTGTCCCACGAACCAAGGGACACTGGGCCGTTTTCACAGACAGGAGCACCGGGAGTGGCACTGCCTGAAGGGACACCTCGGGGCGGGTCCCCAGGGCTGGGCCAGGAGGCAGAGAGAGCCCAGCAGCAGCACCAGCTCTGGGTGCCGGCAGGGAGGGCCAGGAAGGACAAACTGCCCGTGGTGGAGTCAGGAGCACGGAGAGAGGATGGGCACAGACAGGGCACTGCAGAAGGGTTCTGCAGGAAGGGCAGGGAGTTGGCTGGGTTGAGCTTTGGGAAATCTCCCTTTCTTCAGTTTGCCATTCACTGCCAGAAGCCAAAGGGCTTTGGATCCCACTCCCAGCTTCCTCCCAGCACAGGATCAGCACTTTGGGCACTCTGGGGTTTGTCCCAGGATTGTCCCTTCCCTGCTGCTGAGGTGAAGGAGTTACAGCAGTGACACTGGTGAGTGTTCCCACAGCTGTCCCTGCTCCCAGAGACTCCAGGATGTCCCCCCCGGAGATGGGCCACAGGAAAGCTATTACACTGTGCCTTGATATATACCTCCCATAAATCCAGGGCCCATAAATTAGGGTAACCTTCTGCTTTAAGGGCTGTCTGAGTCTGCAAAGACATCCCAAAGTCAGGCACATCCTCACTGGAGACACGGGAACTCTGTCCTCACTTCCCTTGGGACAAAGGACAAACGTGCCCCGGCTCAGGGCTGCAGAGGAGCTGTGCCAACAGCTCAGGGCCTGGGGAAACCCCCAGTTTCTGTCCTCAGAGGGGACCAGTGCTGGTGTCTGAGCTACTGCTGCTGTCCCCAGGGCCTGTCACCCCTCGGGATGCAGCTCCTCTGTCCCCGTGCCCCTGGTTTGGTCTCACTGAGTGCACAGAATGAGCTCTGAGTCCTCACCGACCTCTCAGAGGTCAAGGAAAGGGCCATAAAGAGGATGCAGCACCTCCCTGCTCCCCGGGAAGCACCTCACCCTCCCATGACACTCGGGTGTGCCCTGGCAGGAGCAGAGGCCGCGCTGGGCCAGCACAGAGCCTCTCCTCATCCTCCACCAGAGCTAAGTGGTCGCTGTGGCCTCGTGCCATGTCCATGCTCAGCATCCAGCCCCAGGCTGACCCTCACTGCACCAAGGCTGCCTGGGCTCCCTCTGCCCTGTCCCATCCTCCCCTGCACTCCACATCCCGAACACCATCCCAAGCTGTGCTGGGAGCCCCAGGGATGGGAGCAACACAAATGGAAACAGACCCAAACTGGGATTTTCCCTCCTGGATCCAGCTCCAGGCCGATGGCAGGAGCAACACCACTGAGCACAGCCCCGGGGGAACAGGATCCACCAGTCCCCACTGCCCTGGGGCAGCTGAAACCCCTCATGGAGTTACAGCCCTTTGACTTTCACCTCATTCCTTCCCACTCTTCTCTTGCCTCTCCTTGGGAATTTCTGCTGCCCAAGCAATTAGTCCTAGAATCGTGGATCTTGGGTTGGAAGGACCTTAAAAGCTCCAAGCCCCCTGCCAGGCACAGGGACACCTTCCACTATCCCCTGTTGCAGGAGCAGGGAGGTGACAGCCAGGAGCACACGGGCATTGCCAAGGGGCAGCACTTGCCAGCCATGATCCAGCTTTCATCCCGGAGGAAAGCTTGTTTTCCCAGCACCAGGGTTGTGCAGGAGCTCCCAACCCAGGAGAGCACAGCCAGGGCCTGAGGGAGCAGATCCCCATCACCATGGGCTGCCAGAATCTCAGAGGGTCCAGGCAATCCTGCCCAGATCCCTGTGGGATTGACCCCTTCACATTCCCAGGCTGTGAGGAAGCGGCCCCAGGGGTGAAGGGGCTGACCCCAGACCTGGAGCACCCCGGTGTGAAGCACTGCATGTCCCAGCCTGGCCCTGGGGCTGGCACCCAGCCTGGCACCATTTACCACACACCAACAGTCACAGCTGAAGCTAAGTAGGATCAGCTTCCCAGCAGAAAACACCCCCCAAACCCAGCCTGCTCATCTGCTCCGGGATGAGAAATCCAATAAAGTCATCGAGGTGAGTGCGGGCTGGGCACCATTATTCTGCCCCAATTTGAGCTGTCAGCCCCTTGTAAAACATGACATATGGCCCTGAAAATTCATCTTGGGCACCAAACTGGATTTATTCTGCTGTAAAAAAGAAAGAGACAGCGAACAGTGGCCCAGGGACCTCCACACCACTGCAAACACACCCGCACTGATCTCAGCAAACAATTTATTTGATTCCCCACCGCCACCATCCGTCTCCGCTCCATCCATTGCCTGACCAGGCTGGCAGGAGGAGATGAGTTTTAAAGGTCACCACTTAATGATGTTAAGGAGCCATCCTCCCTCCCAGATAAAATACGGATCAATCTGTAATATTTCTGATGGGACTCTGCTCGTGGAGAAGATACAGGGGGGGATCCTCTTCTTCTTTATGTTTCCTATAAACTCAAAGCTCTGCTGACACCAGGCTGGGCCCAGACCCAGCCACAGGTGGCACATCCCGGGAGCAGGGAGCAGGCAGGAGGGGGAAGAAGCTGGGGTTGCTCTGCAGCATAAAGTGCTGTTAAATCCTTACATCATTCAACGTAGAAACCTTTGGCTCTTGCCTCTCCCGCCACCTGTGGGGAATGAGAACAGTTGGAGCAGCTCTGGCCCCACTCTCCCCCTCGATTTCTGCACTTTGGGTGCCCAGAAGCAGCTCACACCCAGCTCAGAGGTGCTCAGCAGACCTGGAGCAGCATCTCCCGCATGGATTTGGGATGTCTGGGGTGCTGAGCAGGCGCAGGGACAGGGACAGCAGCACCCCCCTCTGAGTGTGGCATCCCAGGGACTTCCTGTCACTGACACAGGGCTGGGCTGCAAAGTGTCCCCCAGCGAGGCTCCTCGGGACCAGTCTGGCGAGAACTTCCCGAATCTTTGCTGAGCCACTTCTGGCTGCTCCCAGAGCACAGCAGCCACCGAGGGTCTGTGTGACAGCTCTGGCTCCCTACAGCCAATCCCTGCTCCGAGGAGACCCAGCAGCACCCTGGACCCCATCCCAAGGGATGCCCGGGGAGCCCTGCCACAGCCCAGCCCCGGCACCTGGGCTCTCCTGGCTTTGGAAAGGCTCCTGAGCCCTCTCTCTGGAGAGCATCACACGCCCTGTCCCACCCACCGCTCCCCAGCCGGGCTCCCAGGCAGAGATTCCCCTCCTGAGCAGCCTGAGAAAAAGGTAAACACTCTGAATCCACAATAGTCAAACTGAAGCAAACGTCTCCATTTGATATTGCACTGAAGAGGATTTAATTTGCTTTTGGCTGTGCAGCCTCTGCCCGAGGATGGGGTTTATAATTTATTCAGCAGCCAGAGCATTTCTGAGTCTGTCAGAAGTTCCTCACAAAGAAAGCTGAGGGGAGGGGGGGTGTGCAGCAGAATTTTGTTTATATTTTAATTTTTTTTAAACAAAGCAAGCAGGGTCAGCTCTGAATTTCTAAAGCATCTGCGAGGTGTGCAGACTTTTAAAGCTCTCCTGAGAGAGCACTCACATCTTTTCTTCCATCCTGGCTCGTTTTGCTCTGCAAAGTCGATCCCTGAAACTTTGTTTTGCAAACAAACCAACACAAACCTGCCTGCCTTGCTCAGGGAGCAGCCAGGCTCCAACCCCCCGTGGTTCCTTTAGCAAAAACAAAGAGCAAATTAACACCCCGGACCTCTCTTTACTCTCAAACAATTCCACAGGAAAACAATTTAGCTTTTACTAATCGAGGCCAGGAGTTTAAAGCAGCCGAGGAGCCTGGGCTGTGCACAGCAAACAAAAACGGGTCAGGTCTTTGCCTCTTTTCCCTCGGGCTGGGTTTCAGAGCAGCTCCCAGAGGCTGATGCAGCTCCAGCTGAGGCTGCACGAGGCTGCATCAGAGAGGGCTGGGAAGATCCTGAGCCCCAGAGGCCTCTGTGGATGCCCCACAGAGAGCGGGAAGTGTGGCACAGCCTCCTGAATCCTCTGCCTCCCGAGTCCTTGTTCCCCAGGCCTTCCAGAGCTGCCCTGGGGATGCAACCAAACCTCCAATCCCCACCCTTCTCCTGCCCCAGCCCCAGCAGAGGGAAAGCATTTTGAGGATGCCTTAATTCAG
This sequence comes from Ifrita kowaldi, assembly GCA_013398055.1. Taxonomy (NCBI): domain Eukaryota; kingdom Metazoa; phylum Chordata; class Aves; order Passeriformes; family Cinclosomatidae; genus Ifrita; species Ifrita kowaldi. The sequence continues at coordinate 16,844 of VZRS01002969.1, forward strand.
GGATACCCCAAAAGGCTTTGCCCAGGAATGCCTGGCAGGGACATGGAGTTATCAGTGCAGCCTGGGACCTGTCTGGGATGCAGCTGAGCTCGGTTCCAACTCCCCCAGTCACTGTCAGGGCCTTGTTTAACACCATCAGCAGGGACTGGGGGCAGCAGGGAGGGGGGATTCT